>JAVTVY010051959.1:0-272200 GCA_036873755.1 Hanleya hanleyi
GATACCTCATACGCCTCCATCGGACCATTAGGGGCTCCCCTAGCTCCAAAACGTCTATTTTCATACCCTTTGGCCACCGCGCATGCGCAGAATGCCGATATTTCAACCCCCACACCCAGCCCATCAGATGCCCCTTCACGAATGCTTCACTTTGATACCTCACTCGACCCCATTGGACCATTAGTGGCTCCCTAGCTCCAAAACGTCTATTTTCATACCCTTGGGCCACCGATCATGCACAAAATGCCGATATGTCAACCCCACACCCAGCCCATCAGATGCTCCTTCACGAATGCTTCACTTTGATACCTCACTCGACCCAATCGGACCATGCAGCGTTTTTCCAGTCTAGGGACTACTTTTTCTGCGCGGAAGGTTTTTCCCGCGACCGCATCACCGCCACAGACCGCATCACCGCGGAGGAATACAAGGTCAAAGGTTGCCGGAACTATAGTGACCCAGAGTTACCTCCCCCTAGATTGGAACTCTTCTGTGTTGGAGGTAGTTTCCCCCATCGATCACATGATCGTCACGTGATCAAGTTCCTCCTCAATCCTCCCCCGGTGGGAACAAAAAAGTAGGTCAATAAGCTCTGTAACCCGTTAATACTATTACTCTCCTAGCTAACTTAATTGAACAATTTGATGTAGGCGATCCGTGTTCCACTCCACAAACAGTTTCAAGTTTTTTTCGAACACAAAATATTCCAGTTGCATTTTGTCTTTCAGATGCTGTTTTTTTTTTGCGGTGAATTTGGTGTAAGTTATACTGAATCAAAATTCTGTAGAGTTTGTTTGAGTTATTTCAAATGTAACCTGGTGTATCACGGTGAGGAATAGATACTGCTATTTAGTGTACCATTTGATTCACAGTGGATGGATCTCTGTTTTATACTTTGGCACATTGGAACAGTGAGCATGTGTTGAAACTCGAGGTTTACACATCTTTGAATCATTAATCATTAATACCGGACCTAGATATGATCGCAACAGACCACCATAAAATCCAATACTTTATTTGCAGTTTACTCTGCGTAACAGGATCATAAAAAATGACAAAACTTATCTGACACTGTTCCCAATGGTCTTTCATTTGATGGAAACTTTACTTGGGGGTTTACGATCACTTTAATGAATAATTTCCCTTTATTGTCAGCCCAAATTTAACCAGATCCGTCACATTCTTCACAAGTTTTAGCGCTTTTAACTTCTACCTCATTCCAAACGAAAAACTGGGTCAGTTGTGGTTTCGTTGAAGCAAATTGAATGAAAGTAAAGTTGTTGATACTGTAATAGACGAAGAACGAAACGGATCTCGTTAAATTTGGGATGACAATGAAGGGAAACTATTCAGTAATAAATATATGTGAGTTAAGTGTTGTAGAACGGTCGAATAAACGCAAAGTTTACTGAGATGAGGAAGCTCGACCCCGTGGTCGCTCCCATTTTGCGTTTTACGTATGGGAGAGATCTCTACCCTAAGTATTTAACCCATGAACTGATTACACGGATATCAAGACACAGCGCCCAGGAACGAGATATACTGGAGAAATGAAAGAAACAAAACTGGAAGAACCATCTTACATGGCGGATCACTTGATATCTACATCATCAGCTGAACAGCTGAAACCAGAACCTCCTTGAAAGTTACGATGAAAACACGATATGACGTCCTGATTAGCCTCAATATCACAATATGGATTTCCTTACGACACTGCAGTGTCTAAAACAAGAACATGGTACGCTTCATTCGCCGGACACAGTTGTACGGTACCAGAGTTGGCAGGAAGTACTGACCGTATCCTCGGTTAAACCAGAGGAGCAGCTACCAGCACTTCAACTGAACATACCACTGACAGAGGATGCAATTGAAATTGAGCAAATTGAATTGGGGACGTCAATGTGCACGCAGGGAAAACTAGAAGTGAGTGTTAGATCACGTTTTATATGTTGTTGCCGAATTTGAATTCTGAAACATCGATCTATTTCGCAAAACGGCCATAATACCAATGGTGCTCAACAGTTGCCAAGCTCAAAAGTACAAGCGTCCAGTCCGTCACCCAATATTCAGCCGTCGTCCATAAAAAATATCCGCGTCCATAATCCAGAGACATAATTTGTAATAACATTAGCACCAAATTAAAAAGAGAAATCATAGTTTACATAATAGTGACTTCATATAGTAGTGGCGTTTTCATCTGGGACGCAGGCGCGACCTAAAGCAGCTTTGAATACGAAATGCACACTAACGGTCTTCATGACTGGCAGAGTTTCCAATTCAAAATGTTATATATTTGTTAGACGAAGCTTGAAAAAACGGTCATAATACCAAGTCGACCAGAAGTAAAAATACTAATACTAATAATACCGACTGAGGTAAAAGAAAGATTTCTACCCGTCTTCTCCCAACAGTATGGACATAGCCCGAACACGCTGATGCTATGAAATAATAATGTTGGTTTTGTGTTTTTCAATATTGAATAAATAGGGACAAAATCTTCCAGTACATGAATGCCTGACTAATATAATTTATTTCAAATTAGTAATGCATTAATTAATGTCTTGGCAGTTTCCTGCATTCGGTTTGAAGGTTTTGAGAAAATTGAATTAATCTGGATTTTTTTTTTCTTTGGTCACCTGTCACTTGAGACAGGTAACTCATATTTCTTCCTGTCTCATGCAAAAATAAGATGTTATGGACAGTTGGACAGGTGGTTTGATCCCTAATCAAACGTAAATAATATTTGCAAAAGGAAATCAGTTATGTGACTTATGTCATATTTTGCATGTTAACAAATTGAAGTGTTCACATGGTTAGATAAATTCACTGACACTTTGCACAGACAAACATTAGTTCAAGGAAATCCTCAATTGCTGTACATATGACAAGCCACGCCGGTGAAAAGCCATTCAAGTGTTCCTTGTGCGATTTCAGATCTAACAGAAAATCTTCCATTGTTGTATATATGGTGACAAACAGTGAGAGAAAGCCATTCGTGTGTAATGTATGTGATTATAAATCTAACCGAAAATCCTATATTGCTGTACATATGAGAACACACACGAGATAATTCCCTGTACTGTTCTGTTTAATTATAGGTCTAAAAATAACAGTCATCTCACCATATGAGAACTTCATGGTGTTGGAAAGCCATTCATATGTTCTTCATGTGATTACGACGATTATTGAAAGTGAAAGATCTTTTCAAGAGGTTGTTAACATGCCAGGATAAACAATATAGAGAATTACAAGCGTCTGGTCCGCCATTCCTAATTCAGCCGTCGTCCATTAGAGAATATCCGCGTCCATAATCCAAAGACCTATTCCATATTCCGTATAACAGTATTAGCACCAAATTCAAAAAGACAATCATAGTATACATAAACATAGGCTTGTTTCCTGCAAGAGAGAAGCGGTCAACAGTTTTCAATGATGCCGGCAAGACATCATGATGTTCCAAAAATATCAAATCCGTATCGCTACCTATATGATTAATGGACACAAGTGAGTCTTGTTTACTGAATCAAAGTTCGACAGGCTACATAGTCTAGACTAGGCGCTCCATGCAGAAAATTATACAATGGCATTTCGGTGAAAACGTTAGACCCGGAACTATTCAAAGCGGATGCCTCCTATTCCATTCACGTGGGTCCAGTATCCAATTGACGAAGGGATCATGGGTAAACAAATGATTTAACTCTACCAAGGGAATTGGGGAGACTGTCCTGGGGGGGGGGGGGGGAGGAGGGACTTTCCTCTCCATTTATTTCTGTTACTCCTTGGGATAGAGGGTTTAAACTTTTCATACAATATATTTGTCGATGACCGCTACAGTCTAATGTGTTTCACACTTTTTCACGGGATGGCAGCGGAAAACCCCGGAACTTTTGTACACGGTCTACGATTGAAGGTTGCGCACCACAATTAAATCTTTTTGCACATATGTCAACATATGTGTAACAGAATTACACAAATGTATAAGAGTGCGCATTTATTCCACATATGTTGAAAAGTTTTATACATATGTGGAAAAGTTTTATACATATGTAAAATTCGTTTATACATAAGTAAAATAGTTAATTAATTTAACATAAGTGCAACAGTTTTCCACATATGTATAAAACTTATTCACATAATGTCCGTGGGGCTCTCGGGGATTGACCTCTGGGGTGTCAGTTGTGCACATTCCAAGTCATGGTAAGAATAGGCCTCAGCCCCTCAGAGAGCTTGTCGTAAGCTGCGAGTAACTCAGGTACCCGTGGGGTTCCCGGGTGTGAAAAGGCATAGGACCCTACCCGTGCTGTCCCAGGTGTTAAAAGGAATAGGACCCTACCCGTGTGGTTTCCGGGTGTGAAAAGGAATAGAAATCAAACGTCGTAATATGACTGAAATAGTGTTGAAAGCGACGTTAACTCACTCACTCACTCACTCACTCACTCACTCACCCACTCTCTAAAACTGTTACACATATGTCTAAATCTTTTCGCCACATGTTGAATAAACGCTTTTTCGATATGCGTGGAAAACTTTGCCCATATATATAAAACTTTCAACATATGTATAAAACTTTGCAACATAAATGAAATAGTTAATTTATTTTACATATGTGCAAAACTTTCCTCGTAGAACATACTTATCCGCCTTCAGTCATCCATGCTGCTGGATCTCACTATGCTGCAAGAGGCGTGTTTGCTGTACGTGGACGAGTGGGTTAAAGACGTGTTACTTGATGAAGGATTTCTCGTGCTAAGCCAGGAAGCTCTGGACCTGATCTTACACAGATTTGGAGCAATTTGGAGCAAACAGGAGAAAACTTCAGAAAAATTCATGGTTCAACAGTTGGTCATCTTCGATTTCCATGTATGAAGGCAGCTAATGTTTCCCATGAGGTGGCCAAAGATAATGTGCTGACGGAGGATGCGTTACTTGAGGGTTACTTAACTTTACTTCTGCAACAGAACACCCTACGAAATACACAGGCACAAAAGGGAAATGTTTTATAAGAAGTTGCCGTCTTGATGCCCTTCATCCTACACTCCGTATCTGCAGGTGTTTGTTAGTCCATCTATCCGTTTAGAAATGCATTTTTGAGTTGTTTGGAGTGTAGATGCTTCGCTGGAGTGAACTGCTCTGCAGGGTCCCTTGAAAATGTAGTAAATGTTGGATTAAAATGTATAAACAATTAAAACAGCAAGAATGCTCAGATTGTGTTATCAAAGTATGAGATTTGACAGGTGTTAATGTTTGTTTTGTGACGTTGTTACTTCAGTTAGGAAAGGAGTATATTCTTCGGCTAGATTTCCATTTTTCAAGAAGCACGAGGTCCGGTGCACATGGTGGAAGATGGGCGCATTTGTATTCGTGTGATGGAATTATTACTACCAAGGTTGTGCGAGGTTCTTTGTTGGAAGGAATGGTTTTGCATTATTTAATTTGTCAGGACATGTACCTTTCTCATGAAGAAAATAGGCACTATCGGCTTGACGATGACAGTGACACGTCATCTCGGACGATGTTTTCCATACACTGGTGGCAAGCTATAGGGGAGACCGGGGCACAGTGAATCAGAAATCTTTTTTTCTCAATTTACACATTAATGTCTTGGCAATATCTTAGCTTATTTTTGGGTGATGATACATATGCTGCTGGGCTGTACAACTGCCTTACATTTGTGGAGTTAACTCATGTCATTTTCTCTGAAATGACCGCTAAAGATGCCAAAAATATTGACTCACTGTGCCCCTATACCGGGGCAGAGTGGCTCACTGCCTGGGGCACAGTGAATCGCATCATGATACGCTGTAAATAACACAATCATATGCTTTTATTCCAAATTAAAAAGAAAGTCTTAATTACAGACATCATTTATATGACTGTAAAGAGAAAACATGGTATTACAGCCATATATTCTCACTACAATTCGCCCTGACTCGCATCATCTCAACCATCGCCTCTAAATAACTCCAAATAAACAATAATACATAAATTTATTAATAAGTTGTGCTAAATTGTTCTTAAGACAGCTTTGATATACCAAAAAATGAAAAATGGAAATTTTCAAATTTCATGCAGTAGTGAGTCAGCTGCCATACCGATCCACTGTGCCCCGATTCACTGTACCCCGGGTGTACCTAATGAACTCTGAGGGATTTTTTACTAGATAAGGCCGTCTGCTAGAGGAAGAACACATGTTTGTCACATTCATTAAATATCACACTTACTATTAAAACATGACAGTAGCCTTGTTGCATTATAGTGTGCACCATATACCACATCAAGTAATACCATGAAAATTTAGTTTTGACCATGAAAAACATACTTTAACCCACTAAAGTTCCTGGAGCAACTCTCTCTCAATGTTGTCTGCAATTCATAATGGCTATACATCTGCACACAAAGTGATGACACCATCTGAGGGATTTCCCCTGGCAATGTCTAATTATAGACAATTATTCACTGTGCCCCGTGATCCACTGTGCCCCGGTCTCCCCTATCTATGCAGGTACACGAACAACATGAACATGTACAGTGTATAGTATTGGATTTCAATAGAATCCTTGTACATGTACGATCGACGAAGATCCCTTTATTGGCAGATAGACTGAGATCTATGACGAAGATCCCTTCATTGGCAGATAGACTGAGATCTATGACGAAGATCCCTTCATTGGCAGATAGACTGAGATCTATACGGTCAAAGTACACATATAAGCAGGGGTTGCTCACCACTGTTACAAAAATGGCAATTTTCAAATACAAAAGGGCAATTTTCAAATACATGAATGCGACTAGCTTTTACCCAAGGGCTTTAGATTACCCTAATATGAGCACAGTCTCTATTCGGCGCGGCAAAATTTCTTAGTCAGGGAAATGCGCACAAATTAGTGAAAATATAAATCCTCGAATTCTGACAAAATATGTTGATTTTGGCTAGCTTAGCTTCAGCCTTTTCTTCCGTGATCATTAAAGCATACAGATACTACAATATGTACAAACAAAAGATACGAATTGTCTTCCAGCAGAAAATATTTATTACACTATTCGATGTGTTACAGAAACATTCCTAAAGAAAGGCAAGGAAACGGAAGAGCGAATCTCCGTGTTGAGCTTCATCCATTCATGTGTTACGTCTCTTCCTGAAAAACCACCCTGAACCAGGTTCTTTTTTTTTCTTGATGGTCACATTGAACTGGACACAGCCCAGTTCTTCACTCTCCTGGCTCAATATCTGAGCCTTGACTTTATAATCTCCCTGAAACAGAAACGAAACAATTTATAGAAGTCTTACAGAACACCTGGATTAAGTTAATGTCAAAATAAACGCTAGAAGAAATAATCCATCCTACTATAATTTGGTTTCATGCATTGCTAGCCTTGAAGACATTACGTCATGCTAATCACATCTGAGACTTGACGCTCGAAACATTACACTCTACATATTTTAGGTAAAATCCACCAAATGTTCTATGCTGCCATGATGACGTCAGAATGAGGTAACCTTGATTGAAGGTATTTTGGATCTCTGGTTTTCTTAAAACGAACTGATCAATGTGATGGGAATACCATAATTTGGGCGAAATGAATTGATGCAATAAAATAAAATAAAATAAAATGAAATAAAATAAAATAAAATGAAATGAAATAAAATAAAATAAAATAAAATAAAATAAAATAAAATAAAATAAAATAAAATAAAATAAAAAAATAAAATAAAATAAAATAAAATCAAATCAAATCAAAGCAAAGCAAAGCAAAGCAAAGCAAATCAAATCAAATCAAATCATTCTCCCCGGCCACCATCTAGATAGAGATCTCAGTGCGCACTGCCGATCATGACGATGTAATACATTGAACTGCCTGCCGACCGGGTGTCCACTTTTTTCATAGTATCGATAGAGGGCAGTGTGGCCTGAGAGTTAGTACGACGCAGTAGGACCCTGTCACTATACAAAGCAATTGAACAATCTAACCTTAGAACAATGACATTTATAAACCCCTCACATATATCGATTTACTCATTCTACAAAATTTCACAGGGATACTTCATAAAATCACCAGCAGGCTTGTGAGAATCTCCCCTGATGAATGAGTTTTCCCTGACTTATGCTTGATTTAAGGTGCACATCGCAAGACATGTATCGCGTCTTGCGATAGTCCATGATTTCAACCTGAAACCTTGTCGCGCAGCTTGCATGGCTGTTTTTCCTTTTCCCCGCTTTCAACATTTATTTATATCTGTCATTCACCAACTTTGGCAAGTTCGCAAGTCTAATAAATCATCATTATCGCCACTTAGAGAAGCGTAATTTGACTGCCTCTATGTACGCGCAGTTAAGACTTGTGAGCGTCTTGTGCACAATTGCGGCTGCGCATGCGTATAGACGATCGAATGACTTTCCTCTTGTGCAGCATCCGGTCACGTGACTCCCGGTGAAGATGTGTCTTTAGATCACGTGACTTCCGAGCACGGATCATCGGATGAACAAATCTTAACTAGTCTGAACATGTAGGAGCAAGTGCCATGAAGTACTATGGGTACGTGATTATGGGCGCTTATTCGCAACCGGAAGTGGAAAGCTTTACCGATAATGAGATTCCCGAGTATCGAGTTTGTCGTGACAGGAGGACAAAATGTCGATCTGCAATTTCAAAACAAACGAAGTTGCAGAAAAGCGGATTCCTCTGGGACGAGCGAGGGCGACATCTATGCGCAAATGGAGAGAACTGGGTGAGATATCTTTTTTTATTCAGTGAACAACATGGTGAGAACAACAAGAACTTGAGCCAGAAGAGAGCTCGAATATTGAAATGGGTTTTATTCCAGTCGTACACTAACACCGGTATTCGGCCTGGGATATTCCTCAAACATCCGTACGATGGTGGATTGGCTCAGACCACAGCAACGGTGGTTTAGGTAAGCAGGCAGTACTGTACCTTTGTACTTTGTCCATAAAGGCATTCAGATCTGGATGGATGGTTGGCAATCCGCACGAATCAAAGTATTCCTCCTGCTCTTCTCTTCAAGTCAACGGCAACCCAATGTTAACGTTAACCCAAGTCACCGGCTCCATGTCGAGGGCGAACGCGGCGGGAAACACACGGTCTAGCGGGAAGACGTTTCGAGCAAACAGGGGTATGGATAAAATCGTTCTCGAGCACGTCTGTGATCTGATCTGTGTCCATGTTAGATGCAATACTCGCAGAAGTTTCGGTTCTTGTCCACTTGGATGATGTTGTCGAACTAGGCGTAGTAAATCACGATGATGGCGTACGGAAGAGATGCCTCAAAGTGGATTTACAACAGCAAGTTGCTTTTCTTGACCAGGCTCAGCTGATGATCGGTGTCTAAGATTGGAGTGAGGTCGAAGCAGAACGATGTGTAACCATTTCCAAAGTCGGTTCGACTGATGTGAATCCCTTCTTTCTGGTCAATTGGACCCGTTGCCGCAAAGCGTTTCTGGTGACTTCGGATGTAATTGTTCTGCCTAAAGTTCGACTGGAGGGGTTGTTGCTGGGACCTGCTGTCTCGTCTACTTGCAGGGTCACAAACTTGATGTTGAAAATCTTAAGTCAAAGAGCTGTCCCGTATGTCAAATTCGCTTTTGGGAGAGGGGCTGGAGTCTGGATGGGCGAAAGCAGGACACCCAAAGATGTCTTTCGTCTTTGATATACTTCGTCACTTGATTAGACGTCGACTGATATGCTTATCGGGACTGGGAATCCTCTATTCATTCGACCGATGGCTCGTTTCGCTTTGATGACCAAGACGCCTCCCACTTATTTGAATCGGCGCTTAACTACCTCGCGAACGGAGACGCCAGTGAACGCATCACCCACTTCAGGCGGCTTAATTTGATCCCGCGTGTTACGAGCCGGAGGAATGTTTTGTTGATGCTCCCGAGCACGTTCCCTTGTCCGTGACCCTGTTTAATGCGCATACCCCTAAATACGTACGGGCATGCCCCCTCCGGCTTGTTTGGTATGATGGTCTACATAGCTGTGTGCATCGCAGTAGTAAGACACCACCTTCATCATGAAAAGTTCGAATGCGCTTAGTCGTTCGGTGTCATCGCTTATATCGATTTTATGGTGCAGGATGTCTGTCTGTCAGAGTACGTGGTTAGGGATTTGCGTGACTTGATAACAGTATTGACCTTTCACCGGACAGACGCATAACAGCGGGACATTGATATTCCCGACTATGCGAACTGTAAATTAATTTCACGAATGAACACCCGCTCTTTTCAACATGATACGTTAAGATTTTACACGTCACAACGTCCTACCAGTGTGTAATATGTACAAGTGTTATAGAATCGTTGTTTATGGGCCGCTTTCCCGTACGGATTTTGCGGCCCATCAATGCCAATGCTTTATATTTCACATTAAATTTCTTTGTTCAGTTGAGATCTTTACAAGCGCTATATTTCAAAGTAAATATCGAACAAGAAGAGAGCAGAGAGTGAGATATTGTATTTGTCGGTATAATTTAGTCAGTCAGGTTATACTTGTAAAATGTAAGTTCATTGCACTTGTAGTCTTGTGGTGGATTCGTTTGTCGATGTACTCCTTCGTTCATACAAAGCCGTCCAGAAAAAAGTCCGAGATCGCGGGTGAAGTACGCATGTACCCTTCAGAATTCTCTACTTTTTCGTGTAGATGGCGCCACCGCTTGTCCTGGGGAATCCTCTAGATCGCCATTTTATTTTGTTTTGAAATTGCGTAGCGAAATTGATAACTCCGGTCACGAAGAACTCGATACTCGGAAAGTCTCGTTGGGTGAAAGCCCGATGTCGCTCACACCTCTCGCTCTCGGTGAAGCCGTTCACTTCCGGTTTTGCATGCACACTCATACTCCCTTACCTACAATATCCTATGGAGAATGCCTGGGTCCAGGATTCTCGTTGGTTGAACCCTGATGTCTCTCCCCCTTCTCATTCTCGGTAGAGCGTACCACTACCGGTTGCCCATGCGCGCATATAATCCCCTAACCACCATGCCCTATGGCACATGCCTGGGTCGAGGTGTCTCGATGGCTGAAACCCCATACCTCTCGCCCTTCTCAATGTCGGTAAAGCGTCCAACCTCCTGCTGCGCATGCGCTGCGTAATACCATGGGCAAAATACCAGGCGCATGCCTGGGTCTAGGAGTATCGTTGTGTGAATTCCCCAATGTCCCTCACCCCTCTCGTTCTCGGTAAGGCGTCCCATTTCCAGTTGTGCGTGCTCGACTATAATCCCCTACCCACAACATCCTACGGCGCATGACTGGGTCCAGGAATTATGTCTCCCACCCCTTTGGTTCCCGGTGGAGTGTTCCACTCTCGGTTGCGCATACGCAGTACACCCATCCCAGCCCGACCGAGATGGTCCAGATTCGCTGATGACGAGTTATCAGCTGGATTGGGATGAGTGTTTGGGTTCCCCATTTGCCACTATGCTGAAGATAATGTCGAGGACAAATTGTGTTTGCTATGACAAGTTATGTTATGTCCCATTATGTTCAAACTTATTTACCCGACGATCCGTGTTCGGAACACACGGCTGAAATTGGCGTCATCAGCGGAAGTCACGTGGCCGGAAATTGCGCAAGAGAAACGCGATTTGACCGTCAATACGGATGCGCAACCGCCTTCACCGTGCACGGGTATATGAGGCTCTGATTCAGGTCCTTACGATATCTTTGGGTACAATAAATCACAATAGGTAGGTGATTTTTCCTCTTCCCACATGTTCCAGGTTTCTTCGACCATGGCATGTTATCGCTTACTAGTGACGGGGATTGGTACATTATATTTGTTGTGTTTATCTTGATATTTTCCTGCTTCCCTCATCCGTTACGATATAATGATATTCTGCTATATGTCTAGCTCTCGCGAAAACCTTTGGTGTAAGTTCTTAAAATTTAGAAGCATAACGCAACTGTTTACTAACATATTGTTGATCCAGAATAATTTTTAGGCACATCATGAGGGATTGCTCATATCGACACCTCACACATTTATGCATCTATACACCCACTCATCTCCGTAAATGATGCGTGCTATATCCAGTACATAGTTAGCAATTGACCTACCGCTGCAAAAATCGCTAGCAGGCCGGGTAATTTTTTGATGGAATAAGTGTACGGCGTATCGAGATTGAAGTTCACTGGCTGCAACGGACACGACAGGTGAAGATATGGACGGTGTGTTGTTTGCTTGGTTGTTGAAATAGTCTTCAGCGTTGTAGTCGGAGTGGTTGGCCTCGCAGTGGTTGTCATCTGCTCGGTAGGTAATGTTGTTGCTGATGCAGTTGCATTTACTGCTGTTTTTGTTGCTTCCCCTATGGTGGCTGCCGGCGCCGTCGTTTCACCCATGGTGACTGCTGACGACGTTGTTGCGTCCACCGTGACAGTTGGCACCGTTGTTTGTCCCATGGTTACTTCTGGTGTCGTGGTTTCCCCCATCGTGACTACTGGTGTCGTTACTTCGCCCATAGTGGCTACCGATGCCGTTGTTTCTCCCATGGTGACTGCTGGCGTCGTCACTCCACCCATGGTAATTGCTGGCATTGTTCTTGTTTCTTCCATTGTGGCTACCTCCGTTTGTTGGACAGTTGTTGCTGGCGGATTTGTCCCAACATCAACATCGTCGAATGCGTCGTTATCGGTAGGGGTGAAATGGAGAGCGTTATAAATAAAATCCGGAATCTTGTCCTCCTGGTCAGCATATTTCTCCACAAAAGAACAGAGGTCATAAGAGCTGAAAGACGAGATAGTAGAATGAGTAGGTTTCTATCTGACTGCACAACACATTCAACGCCATCAACACATTATTGGTTCGAAACATCTCCACATATCGGGTCAGAGCATCAATCATCACTTATCTTTGAGCTAGGGCTGTATCGTGATAAAAAAACATAAGACAATTATGCAATCGGCATCAGATTGTCAAAATGGTCCTGTCATTGCTCAAATCAACATGTAATTCGAAATCTTATTTTCTACTGAAATTTGTTTAATGTGCGAGCGTTATTCGTGGACTGGCCCTCATAACAAGTCGGGACAGATGTTATGTATGTTGGTTCTGATTGGAAATGGTATACCTTTCAATCGGAGGTATAAAGTGTGATGTCTCGAGAAAGGTCTTGGTGAGGGAGTGATATATTATTTCTCGCGGACTGTTGTGACTGCATCTCTCTTGCAGAAATCTACCCTATGTTTATCCTGTATTTTTTTTAAATTTGTGCTATTGCTACTATATGGATTAGGGCTTTCGATTATGGACGCGGAAATTCTTTAATTGACGACGGCTGAATATTGAATGTCGAACTAGATGCTTGTATACTACAAACAACAACCAAAATTGCACATGCCGACCAGACACTGCCAGAATTGCATGGTACAGACATGGGGTACAAATAAGGTATAAAGAACCATTTTGAATGTTTGGTTTACTTTTTACCAAAACCGTCCCGGGGATTGACCTGGGGTGTCGTTGAGCATAGGTCATGATAAAAATAAAAGGACGTCGGCTGAGGCAGATTGTAGTAAGAGGCGACTACAAGTTTTCAGTATTCAGCCGGCGTCCTCAACAGAAGTTCCGCGTCAATAATCGAGGTACAGTACAGGGCAGAAATAACATAATTTTGAACGCGATTCCCTTGCGTGCAAATCGCTTTCTAATGTTTTAACCAAAACGTTCACACTATTGTAAACGAGTATTCGCTCTTGTCTTGATTCTACTCTATTCGCGTTCAAGTTATTTCTGTCCTGTACTGTACCCTTTTAGAATCAGTTCCAACCATGCATGACATGAAAGTTTAAAGCAAGAGAGAAGCCGTCAACAGAGATTTGGACAAATTCGCCTTTTCTACATTAACCCTTAGAAAAACCCGGACATTGGGAGAACGAAGAGAGCCTATCTATGCCCTGACGCGTGACTTCCGCTGATCAGCGATCGGTCCGTATAATTTTACTTTGCCCTATCTTTTAACCCAGGAAAATATTTTGAACTAGTGATAACGGACATAAATTTATACATATGTACTGTAGTTTCCTATTATTCAAAGAACGTGTTATTATGCTTATTCAAAGAACATGTCATTATGCTTAGAATAATGTATAATCAAATATTACATGAAAATACGCCAGCTATCACCAGTAAAATAGCCTTGAGTGAGACATTACGCCCCTCCTTGTTCTCTCAATGATATGTAACTGAGCCACCTACCAAGAGCCGATACCCAGGAGACATGGCATAGGAATATAGCCAATGAATATCTTGCTCTCTACGCTTAGTTGGATGGTGACGTTGTTAAGTGGGCTGGTAGACTGGATATTCACTCCATTAATGTGGATATCACCTGGGATTTCCACGGGCACCGGATACACGTCTAATGTCAGCAGATTGACGGTCGCATTTTCATTTCCTGTAAGTATATACATTGTAATCATTTAAGGGGTTCGTTACATTTCGTTTACCGGAAGTCACCTGGTATATCCCACACAATCGACATTTATAGACAAACAAGACTGAATAATGAACGTGAAATGTCCCTCAAAACTGTTATAATCGATAGCTAAAATTTCACCTATCTGCAAGGAAAAGTCAAATTTACACTTGATTTTCACCCTAATTGCGCTTTGAATTTGAAGTTTCTCTCATTTTTTAACATGAGATTTTGGTACACAGCTCCCGAGCTAGCGTATCTAATTTCGCTTAAGCCGGTGGATAATTAATTGTCTGCACATAAACAGCTGCAATAAAAGCGCGACTGAGATACTAAGGCTACATTCGAGAATCCACCGAATTCTCGGTTCTGAATGTTAGGTGTCGACGAATGCTTTTCCTGTAGAGTCATATGGTTGCTTTTTAGTCGCCAGACGTAGTCAATTTTGCCCACCTCTTGCATATCGCCTCAATTTATTATCAGGTAGGATTCTGCTGGTGGATTGTTAGTCCCAGAGGCCCGCTCTCTGTACGTGTCTCTCGACAAATATATGTAGGTTTATTGTTTTGGTGGGAAGTTTAAGCCGTACGACGTCGGGCATTACAGGTTAGTTTTCCTGGGTATTCTTGCATTTACCAGTTTTATCCCATGTTGAGGCGTTTACTCCATCAGACGTCCACGATGCTCATCCATTAACATCAGATGAGTTGCTTGAGCTGATCTGTTACCACAGCCCCCAAGCTAGCGCATCCAATTCCGCTTAAGCTGGTGCTAGGGGCCGTGTGGATACTTCATTGTCTTCACATGAACCACCATCGCAATAAAAGCGGAGCTGAGACACTAAGGCTACATCCGAGAATCCACCGAATTCTCGGGTTTGAATATGCTTTCCTGTAGGGTCGTATGGTTGCGTTTTAGTCGCCAGACGTCGTCAATTTTTTCCACCTCTTACATATCGCTCCAACTTGTGTCGATTGCCCGAAATCGGCAGGGAGAATGACCCATTTTTGTGGCCAAAATACACACGGTAGAATATATAAGCAAAGACATTGAATGTTCACCATGTTAATATTTTTGTGAGATTGCATGTAAAGTGCATATTTGTGACTGAATCCTAAATTCCCATTGAAATCCATGTTATATCTACGATTATCTCATTCATATAAAAATGATTTATATACAAAAAAACTACATGGTCAAAATATCAGATTTTTTGGATATGCTTTTCTTTCGAGAAGTACTTCAATAATAGACATTTATTTAGGGGATTTACCAACAACTGTTTTGCGTATGAAAGGCAACCACACCCCTTAATATGATATCAACGCTCCCCATTATAACTTGTCTCTATTATGAACCTTCTGGCCGAGATTAGAGCGATCGCGAGCGTTCACCATTCTTAATATAGCATCGACCGCTACCGAGGTCAGAAACATTTTTCGACGCAGTCGTTTACTCTCACTCTGGCAAGACAATTCTCCGTTCTGTGGGCTTTTCTCTGGCTTCCTCTGAGTTACTTCGTATATGACGGTAACAACTGAAATTGTGGAGAGCCACGTGACTAATGACGCCATTTCACGTAACTGATTTACAACAGACGATTTTAAAGCAAATAAATCGCATAAAATCAATTTCTCCTGATCAAAACTCCACATGCCCAGTGTCCTTCTTTAGTATGTCATTAGGTTAAATAGAAGCTCCGGGGTTAAGGCTTATCGCATAGGAACCGGGTGTTAAATCTGCCAGATTACCTCGATAGCTATAGTTAGTATCCAAGGCTGAGCGACATGAAAGAAACAACCCCGATTGGTAAATAGAAACAAATGGTTACACTTGCAAAATCTGCTCTGTGCGCAGTTAAATACTTCAAAGGATACTTACTATGACGGAGCAGGCGCTTGTATAGAATAGCTGGAATTGGCGAGTACATCGGTACTGGTCAGTGATTAGAATTGTATGAAAAGAACATCATCGTGTCTGGCTGACATCATTGGAAACTGTTGACCGCTTATCTCTTGAAAGAAACCATCTTTTGTTTTTATTATTTGCATTTCATACGCATTAGAAATTGGTGCTAACTGTCATACAAAATAGGTATGTCAATAATGAAGCGGAAATTCTTGCATTGACGAAGGCTGAATATTGAATGTCGTATCTGGAGCTGTGCTATTACTGACCACTTCTAACAAAATGCCATTTTCAACATAATTGAATTCTTCTGACCGATTCCATCTCTCGAGTAACGGCCTCTTGTTTTCAAGCACATTCATTTGTACCCCTATTGTGCTATGGGGGTCTTCATTGAAATCAACCCATGTGAGACATTAACTCTAGATCATAATTGCATGACAAGAAAACTGCTCGATTTGCCATATTTGTACTTAAAGCAGTCAGATTTTTGACACATTTATTGATTTTTTATTCATGTACAATGCTAGACTGTCACAAATCGAGCGCGATGTATACTCCGCCAAACGTCTGTATCGGTGTTAGAACAAAATTAACATTGGAGAACCAGAGAGATCTTTTTGCGGGCATTTAAGAGTTCATGCCAAATCCAGTGAAAGCGTTATCACGATCGTCGCTCCAAGAAGATATGGCTATATTTACACAGACGACACGTGCCATTTCACACGAAAGTATGTCAAAAACACAATATTACATTTCAGGTATCCGTTCTACGTTAGGGAAAAGATGTTAAATATGGAATTCGTTCATTTATTTTGCCTGAAAACTGTTTCTTCGCGTTTTTGGATCATTCAATCTGAAAAGCTAAAACGAAACGCCGAGTGTTTCAAAATGAGTTCCATGTTTAAATCTCTTTATTTTAAGCCGAATGAACAGGCTGTGCATACCTCATTTGGTGAAGACGACATCATTTTAGCTACTTCTAATTATGATTAATTTTGCTTAGTTTTAACATTATGTAGCTATGAGCTACGCAATTTGATATGTCAATAGCACAAAAGTGGTGAACGATTTCAATGTTACTATTGAGACGACATGATTGTTGTAATCGTCAAGTTCTGAACAGACATGAACAAGTTATCGACATTCTCGCATTGCCATTTGCAACCTCTTACACCTCCCAAGTAACAATCTCTGACTGATTCAGCCCAAAAAATCGACGTCCAAACATATTTCGTCTTTATCCATTTGATCGATACAGGATGTCTCACCGAAAAATGAAAATGTTAGACGCTCAACTCTCTGTAGGGGAGATTGGGGTACAGTGGGACATGGGGCACAGTGGGACAATCTAGCTCCTATGTTAAGTACAGGAATCACATTACATTATTATCAACAGAAAGCTACCACCCCTATACAACACCTATATTGTGTATAAGTAAAAAACTATCAGTGATAAAAAAATTAGGGGCTAAAATAACGTTTTTGAACAGTCCAAGTAAATTTTAAGGACCGAGGATGATATTTTGCTATATCAAGTTTTCTACGGCACTTCTTTACTGTTTGGTACTCTGCGGATAGGGGATGGACAAAGGTTCAATTTAATTGTGTCGATTTATTATCTCCGATGTATTTATTTGTGTTTTTCACAAAACGGCAAAAATCATGCACAACGGGGCGGACTGGAACACTTTTGCCGGGGCACACTGGGACAATATTAATCAAATGGCGAAATTTACTTTCATTCTAAAATGTTATGAAAGTGCATTATTTTGCTTCCTCGATAGCAGTTATTAGTAATATCATCGGATTTGATGAGTTTTACAAACAATTTCAAAGTCAAATGCTTCCGTTGGAATGGAAATCACGCAAAATATTTTTTCTTCAAATTTGTCCTCTGAGAAATATTTTATGTAATGCAGGGGTCTAAAATAGCAAGTAACTTAGTCATCGCTGTTGAATCTTATAAACTCATATGAAACATAACAGTATATATTTGATTTAAAATGAATTTTGATTATTGTCCTACTTCACCCCAGTGGGTGTTCCAGTGATTCCCAAACTTGGGGCAAACTGGGACACTTTTTTGACTTTTTAAAATGTAATTCTGGATAAAAGAATAACAGATATTTCAGAATTGTTTGTATGATTATGTCATACTAGTTATAATTAGAACATAGAAGGCTACTCTACAGGACAATAATAGAGGAGATTTTTGCAAAAAAGTGAAAAATGTCCCAGTGTACCTCAAACTCCCCTAAAGAGCTCACGTTATGAGTGATTTCTTGAACTCAAACAGTGAGATTTTTCGATGAGTTCTTCACGCGATCTCCATAAGAAAGTTGATCAAGTGTACGTGATGATGAACGTGATCTTAAATACCCATTATTGTCTTACCTATAAATGACCGGGAAAAAAAACATGCTTAGTTGTTTGTTGGCAAAGTAGATATCTCCAAGGCTGCAGAGAGGAAACAATGTGCAAACTTCCATCGCCTCTGAGGACAAATGGCTCATTTTTGGGTCACGAGTGTGGGCCTAGTCAAAAAGGCTTTGCACGTGTAACAGAAAACATGGACGGTCAGCCCGAAAGACATGATCAATTTATCTTGCAAGAGACATAACTGATAACAGTCATTTCATTGAAGGTGCTTGATCGCTTTACTTCTGGTTCCGTATGCTACAGCAGCTAGAATTGCGAAACTCAAAATGACTCATACAAATTACATCGATGAGTGATAAACTTGTCCGTAACCTCAAATGCGGCTAACAGAGAATGGTTTTATCATCGGGTGATAAGTGAAACGGTATCCCTCGATCAAGGTTTATCTGGCCTATAAAAGTCCCGATGAAAGTCAGCAAATATTTTACAGATATCATAAAATCATTGGATGATATCAGCAAATGATTCGATGATATCAGCAAATCATTTGGTGATAGGATCTGATCACAATGATATCAACAATTCCAGAATAAAAAATAAAACGGCTTGCCATACTACGGAGCAGGAAAAACATCTCTAATAAATTTCACTGTCCCCGCGAGTAAGTGATGGCGTGCCAAATGTAATGCCGAGCTCTTGATTGATACTCGCGATTTAGCAGGCCTAGGCAGTCCACGAAACCAATCTTTCTTGCACTCGAGTTTTCAAGATGCGAAGGAGTCTGTACATAATCATGATAACTGTGTTGATAGATAAGTGGGTCAAAGTGTGTGTTCGGTCGACAATCGCTGGCCTTTGCATGAAGATATGAGCTCAGTATACTCAGTCAAGTGAAGTACGAATTTCAGTAACGTTATCAGGTTTAGTAGCAAAAACGCCTATATTTGATTGTTTCTTTACTGAAAACAGTAACAAATATCTAACCATGTTCATATATCTTGCTGCTAATGTTAATCACTTCCATGCAGATTTCGTTATTTTCATGATTTTTTTTAATACTAAAGTTGTGTCGCAGGAGCAGAACTTGTCGCCATCGAGTTTTGTTTTTAGCGATTAATTATCTGTTTTTGTTTCCACACATCTAGACGACAAATAAAGGTACGGTACGTATATCATTTTCCTTTCTTCGTTACTTAAAATTATCTCTGAATTCGGTTAATTAACCTCAATAACAATGTTCTGTGATGTCGAATTATGTCTGAAATCGTGTGGTGGACTTCTTTATGTGCTGAGCGTTGGATCGAAAAGTTGGTCCAAAATACTTCATGGAAAAATCATAAAAAGGTAGATACATGTAGCTTCTATAAACTTTTTTAATTTTTTAGTAAATCCTAGAATCAGTTTCAATATTTCTTTTACTGTTTTCAGTAGCTGCTTGGCTTGGTTTTTGAGAACAGTCACGTTAGGCAAAATTGTTTATAGTAACGGTCTTGAGGTCTGTTATCAGAAACAGTAATAAATTTACTCAATCTCGTACTATACTGGACTGATACTATTGAAATAAGACCGGCAGGTTTCTACATTTCTGTACAGTTTTCGTTATAACTACGACGTACGATATCTTAAACTTGGCGACAGGCCTTATCAATGCAGAAAACAAGCATGTCAATTTTTAGGGGTGTGGGATGAGTATTTGCTTTGAAATAAAATGGTTTTATGCAAAACTGACTAATAAAAATAAACGAAATCTATTGCTAAATATTCAAAACTTTGTCTGCCGTGGGCCTGATGGTAGGATTATTTTCAGCATTTCAATCAACACCACAAACCAGTATTGTAGACACTCGTAAAACAGGGCTATACCACCAAACGCCTCCATTCGACGTTTATCAAATTCTGTGATAAATATCGCACACTGAGGCAAAATGCGATTGTAGCGTACAAGATTTGTGACGCTACGTGTCTAATTCCGCTTCACTCGGGGCTAGGGGCTGATTGAATATCATGTGTTTTACTATCAAAGCGTGACCAAGATACATATTCTGGAAAACGACTGATAATTCATTTAGATAAAGAATAATTGTCATTGTTTGGGATTTTATGTAAAGAATATCATCATTACTTACAAGCGTCTGGTCCACCATTCATTACTCAGCCGTCATTCATCAAAGAATGCCCACCCCATGATGTTCCAAAATATCAAATCCGTATCGTTGATCAGTTTTCTTAATCCATATTTTTGTGTTCTCTCGTCATCTAGAGAATGATGTATCTCAGTCACGCTTTGATTGTGTCTGTTCATATGAACACAATGAAGATCGTGAAGTGAATGGGTTCATATGGCCCCCAGTTCCCGGTTAAGCGAAATTAGATACAAGTTACGAATAGTAACGCCATAGATCTTGCTCGCTCGTATTTCGCTATCTGCTTGTGACATGTATCGCCAAATTTGAGAAATTTGATTGGACGCGTTTGGTGGTGTAGCCATGTTTTATAAGTTTCTGCAATAATGTTTTGTGACGTTGATTAAAATCGTCGCATTCAGCACTGGATCTAGCAAATGCTTCTAGGCGAGATATGAATACGCCAGATGCAGGTTCCACTGGAATATTACTGTCCAGAATGATAGTTTACGATGTCGAAATTGTAATCATCTCTTAATTTTGTCATAAAGTCGACGAGAGGGAAGGCCCGCTTCATTTGTATAAAGATACAGTTCTAAATGTGATCTGTGTCTTGCTGAAATCATAGAAAACTGGGATAAGACTGTGCGTCATTGAGGACTGTTGACCCCTTCTCTCTTGAAAGAAACCGTCTTGTGTTTTTATTAGTTTTATTTAATACACATTTGGAATTGGTGCTAACAGTCATACGGAATAGGTCTTTCGATTATTGACGCGGAAATTCTTTTATGGACGACGGTTGAATATTGAATGTCGGGTCTGACGCTCATTATTTTCGGCATTTAAATTCATGACTTCTAAAAATATGTCATCATTCCGACATCATTGAATACTTCTGACCGATTCTATCTCTGCATTAACGGTCTCTTGTTTACAAGTACATGCATTTCACATGTAGAGATTTAGATGCCGATAAATTATACGCTTTTTGTGGACTGGGAGCCTTCAATGAAATCATCATATGTGGGACAACGCTATCATAAGTGTATAATATGGAAACGGATCGATTTGCCACATTCGTACATTCACACTCATCACCCCTCCCCCCCCCCCGAAAAAAGTCAGAATTTTGTCACATTTATTGGTTGCAGGAGTTTTCGCAATTCGAGTGCGATTTATACTCACGAAAACCGTCTGCATTCGTGTTCTGGAAACCACACAAAGGTAGTGACCGTAAACCCTTAAGTAAAGTTTACGTCAAATAACAGACCATTGAAAACAGTATCTGGGAATATTTTTTTAGTTTTTTTTAACGATTTTATTACACAGAGTAAACTGCAAAATAAAGCATGGGATTCTATGGTGGTCTATTGCGATCATATCTAGGTCCGGTGACGTCACACTACATGTACCTTTAAACTTATATTTTAAACTTAGTATGCACTTTCTAATGCTTAACTCCAGCTTAAGGTGTGTATACATTGAGTTTCAACACAGACCCACTGTTCCAATGTCCATGTTTCACCAAAATCGAGGAAATTAAACGCGAGATTCAAATTAACTTGGTACTTGTGAGTTACCATACAAAAAGTTAAGTACTTTTTATCCGGTTAGAAAAAATCACAAAAAGAAATATATTTGGATACAGTTGAAATTTGTCTTTCATTTGACCTTCACTTCGTCTGAGGGTTTACTATCACTTTAATATTAGAGAGCAAGAGAGATATTCTTGTGGGTCGTCTATAGTTCCTTCGAAATTCGGTCAACGAGTTATCACGATGTTCGCTCCATGAAGATATGGCTATATTTACACAGACAACACGTGTCATTTCACATGAAAGTATGTCAAATGCCATATATTCCATTAAAGATATCAGTTCTACATCAGGGAAAAGATTTCAACTGTAGGATTCGTTATTTTACTTTGCCTGAAAACAGCTTCTTCATGTTTCTGTATCATTCAATCTGAATATCCTGAAACGAAACGCCGAATTTTTCAAACTGAGATCCATGTTTAAAATCTCTTTAAATTAAGCCGATAGGACAGGTTGTGACTAATTGGTGGTTATATAAGTCATATAATGGGCTTATTTGGTGAACATCACATGACTTTCTAATTATACATCATTTTAATTATGAGTAAGTATGTGTAATTTCGCTTTCTTTTAACATTATATAGCTATATGCAATGTATTATGTCAGTAGGCCTAGCATAAAATAATGGTGAACCTTTTCAATTTTACTATTAAGAGGGCAAGTTATAATCTTCAAGTCCTGAACTGACATTAACAAGTTATCGGCATCATACCGTAGTCATGTTGCTACATCTTTATCGGTGTAATTCCCTCTGACTGATTTAGCCCCATAAATGCGACACCGAATATCTCGTAGAAGAATAAAAATGTTAGATGCTCAAATATCTCAAAAGAACTCACGTTATCAAAGATTTCTTGAACTTTTGAAAAATGTGGGATTTTCCAATGGGTTTAGTCACACCAACTCCATAAGAAGGTGGATCGAGGGTACGTGATGATTGAACGTGAACGTAAATACCCTTTATTGTCTCGCCTATAACTGACCGAAAAAATCATGCTTAGATGTTTGTTGCCAAAGCATATATCTCCAAACTGCCGAGAGGGAACAATGTGCAATCTTCTATCGCCCATGAGGACAAATTTTCGCAAACAGATAATTCTTTTGAGGATGCGGGGGTGGGCCTAGTGCAAAAAGGACTTTACATGTGCAACAACAGAGACAAAACTTACCACAGTCGTTCCATTGTAGGTGCTTGATAGCTTTTCTGCTGGCACCGTATATTACCGCAGGTAAAACTGCGAATCCCAAAATGACCAACACCAAATGCATATTGGAGTCCTGAACTTGTTCGTGGCCCCGAATTCGGCCAGCAGAATGGTTTTATTCTCGGGGAGTGATAACGACTGACTGAAACGGTAGCACTCGAATACGGGCAAGGTTTATCTCTGACCTACAAAAGACAAGGATTGGCAGGCTGTCCTCGACAAAAAATGTGATTAACCATGAACCACAGATTCAAGTCCATGTGCGGTCACAATCGTGCATTGATTATGAAGTACTGTTTGTTGGGCTTTCTGTATGTCTAGTTATAAGTTATTCCTGGCCCATTTTTTGGTAAAAACCGATGTCTGTAAACATTGAAAAATACTTCCTCTGGAATCGTTTAACGAATCTTAATTCGTTTTAACACTATCTGTCTCTCTCCCCTATACAGTGAACCTTTTTTCGTGTTCTCCAAATCATAGAAACATTTAAGAGGAAAAAATTGTGACTTTGTGACTTATCATATTGGGGTCATGTTGGGATCATGTTGATCCTACTTTCATATCCCCCGAGCAGAAGTTCGTGGGAAATTTCAAAATGGCGGTCATGTGGAGGTACGATATTTCTCTCAAATTTGTACTTTTCTGGACAAATGGCATCATCAGTGGGGCCCTCTTTGATTTTGTCTGGTACATCTTGCGCCAAAGATAAACTGTGGTAAGTTTCAATTCTTTAGTCTAAGGGATACAGGAACTATTTAGTTAAGGGGTGTACAGATCATGAAAAACGAAAATATCTAACTGCCTTCCATTTTCGCAATTTCTGTCGATATCTCGGGCACTACTGGAACTCTTCTTTATGCCACAAGCATTCCTATTATTTCCTTTCTACATGCACAAAAACGCATCCCTGAAAACAGCCAGACTGACAGATTCACTCGCTCGACCAACTCCGGCTTATGTCGTGGTCGCTAATGTAAAGGTATTCTTGAAATCTCCCTTACATCATACATGGCGGTATGGACCTACGCAATCAAAAGTGGCAGTGTTTCGTAACCTACTATGAAATTTACACAACTGAATGTTGCGTGTATATGTGTTTGTGTTCATTATCCAGTAATAGTCGACATGCGCACATATTCATGGTCAAGCATATTCACTCAGGCAGGAAAGGGGCCCCCGGTGGCCGAGTGGTCCAAGGCGTTACGCTGGTGATCGCTATGAACAGTTTTCAGCGATGCCAGCAAGACATGATGATGTTCTCTGCATAAAGTCACATAATAACTGACCATTATTCTTTATCACAAGGAATTTTCAAGCCGTTTTGAAAGTATATATCTCAGTAACGTTTTAATTGTGACTGTTCTTTTGAGCACAATGATATTCAAACGGCCCCTAGCCTCGGGTTAAGCAGAATTAGACAGAAGTTACGAAACGTAGCGTCAGAGTTCTTGCATGCTACGGTCGTATTTTCGTCACTGTACGATTGTTATCACAGAATTTGAAAAACATTAAATGGAGGCGTTTGGTGGGACAGTCCTGTTTGACAAGTTTCTGAAATAATATTCCGTAGCGTTGATTAAAATCTGCGCAGGATCTAGAAAGTTCCACCAGGCGAGATATTTATACGACGTATGCAGATCCTTCTGGGATATTGCCGCCAAACGATGATTAGTTAATTATCTCAGAATTGTAATCGTCCACTGATTCTTAATCAAAAACATTTATCGTTAAATGTTTAAAGCAATTTAAGTAAATTATTAATACTTGTTGATCTCTGAATTCGTAATTCCATGGCATCTCTTCCACAATGCGATACTTGTACTTCATAATCGCAATGACAATGAACTGCCAGGGATATGCTGAGGCTTATGGACGTATTTCACTTTATTTCGAAAATAAATCTCAAATATTTGTGCGCAGGATATCCACACCTATCCAAACTTTTAATATTTTTTTTTTCAAATGAGTACCCGGCAGCCGTACACACTGCTTCTCAAACCAACTTGTTTGTCTTTAAACATTTTCAAATATACGTTTTTCATTATCAATCCTCACTGATCTATTAATATGTAATTTCGCAGCCTTTCTGCTCCAATGGGTCATTGTACTTCACAATGAACTGTCAGGGGTTGGCTGAGGCCAAGGTTATAGTTGTATTTCACTACTTCCGAAAATTCCCTCAAACATTTAAACACAGGTCATCCACATCTATCCAAAATTTGAGTAGGAAATGAAAATGGACGATGTCTGGATGCTTGGTCCATTTCCTTCAGATCAAAGTCTTTGGAAATGAAGTGAACCAGGTTATAAAGGATCCACTCGCAAAATATCTGATCCTGATCCTAGACATATATGACACATACGTAATTATGTTCAAGTCATTTCCTTAATATTCCTTAATCGTGAAATCCGTAAATCTACCTACATATATTGGAGATATTGGTAACCCATGTACAATAATATGCGGAGACTGAAAATTCTTATCTTCACCCAAATATAGACCCCGAACTATGATAAGCGTAAATGAACAAACTCAGAAATCACGCCGTCAACTAGTACATTGACGATAACGCGAGATAACCGATTCATTCAAAGCCCGTTCCTTCTCATTCACCAAACGCTATATAGAGGATCTTTTCGCTGTGGGTAATCGCTATATAAATATAATATATATCCACCTTCACTGGATTTGAAAGAAACTACAGATAGCCCTACAGACACATCATATTTAGATCTATATTTCTATAAAAATGAAGCGAGCATTCTCTCTCGTCGACTTTATGACAAAAGAGATGATTACAATTTCGACATCGTAAACTATACCTTTCTGGACAGTAATATTCCAGTGGGACCTGCATATGGCGTATACATATCACGCCTAGTAGCATTTGCTAGATCCTGTGTTAAATGTGACGATTTTAATCAACGTCACAAAACATTGTTGCAGAAACTTATAAAACAGGGCTATTCCACCAAGCGCCTCCACTCAAATTTCTCAAATTTGTCGATATATATCGCATGCTGATAGCAAAATACGAACATAGCGTGCAAGATCTACGGCGTTATGTTTCGTAACTTGTGTCTAATTCCGTTTAACCCGGGGCTAGGGGCCGTATGTACTTCAAGATCCTCATGGTGCTCATATGAACAGTCACAATCAAAGCGTGACTGAGATACACCATTCTCTAGATGACGACTTTACAACAATTCTTATGGATTAAGAATACTGATCAGCGATACGGATTTTATATTTTTGGAACATCATGCTGTCTTGTCGGCATCATTGAAAACTGTTGACCGCTTCTCTCTTGCAGGAAACTAGCATATGTTTATGTATACTACGATTGAATTTGGTGCTAATACTGTTATATGGAATACGGAATAGGTCTTTGGATTATGGACGCTGATATTCTTTAATGGACGACGGCTGAATTATGAATGACGGACTAGACGCTTGTAATATACACCAATAAAGCGTTCTGCGCGACAGGAAAATAAAAGAAAAACAAGACAACAATCCACACTTTTCTAACCAGTATAGGCATATCTAACATAATAAGCGAAGCCACACTATTAAGAGTTATACAAACGACCATTTGGCAGTATATAATGCAAATTCACAAATATTGAGCGAGGTAAAGACGAAAAATACATGTACATACACCTCCTCGAAAAAAATAAAGGATACAGTTGTAGGTTACATTGCGACTTTGTGTGCCGAATGTAATTCTACAATCGCTGCATCGAAAACAAGATAAAATCTACAAATTGATGGATAATTATTCCGTGATACATCGCCTATGAAAATTAGAGCTCAAACTACAAATTGTAGCTCCAGACGAAAAGAGAGCATAGCATACTAAAAATGAAAATAAACTGGGAGAAGAAATTAGAACGTCAGAAGACAAACTTCAGGACAACTATATGGCTATAGAACACAGTTAACTAAGGCACAGCAAGAGAGAACTGAAAAGGACTTAGAAGAATTTCAAAATTACAAAATCCATGGATTTATCACACTTAGAGCTACTCTCTAAAAAGCTTTATTTCAAGTAAGCGTGGAAATTCATCCCACTCAAGCACTTTAGTCGACAAATTTACCCAAGTTGAGTGACTTCCACTCAGATTGAGTTACTACAACTCCAGTGGAATCAACTTCACTCAACTTTAGTGAGTCGTCAACTCAAACTGGAGTGAAATTTGAAAATTTTGAATCCCACACAAAGTTGAGTGAATGACAGTCAACTTGAGCGGGATGGATTCACATTCTTACTTGAGTGAACTTTTCACTAACTATTTTACAGAGCGTAGTCTTCTGGGTAGTACTTTGATGGACTTTATTTGTCTGGGTTCGCGCATATGGCCAATGTGTTGATTTAGCAAAGAAGTTGTGGCTTTTGTAGCAACAACATGGATTTTGTCACAAGGGCAGATAAAGGCGTCAAGAACATCTTTGAATATGGAACTTTCCCCTGGACAAACTGTCCGCACTAATAAGACAATTACTGCCGGAATCCATTGTCGTTGACATAGACCACGTCGTGTGCCGGGTTTATCTTTGACTCGACTACCCACTCACAGTTTCAAATTCCACCTTGTGTTCCCAATCCTCTATGTTTCTTTAGAAGTACGGTGTTCCAGAACTTGTGTCTAATTTCGCTTAGCCCGGGGGCAAGGGTTCGTTTGAATATCACGTGTTTTGTATATCCAAGGTGTTCAAACGAACAGTCACATTCAAAACGTGACTGAGTTACACACTCTGGAAAGCGATTTGGAAATTCATTTGGACAAAGAATAATCGTCAGTAATTAAGATTTTATGTAACGAACATCATCATGTCTTGCTGATCTCATTGAAAACTCGACCGTTTCTCTTTTGTATAAAACCATCTTTTGTTTTTATTATTTATATTTCGTACACATTTGAAATTGAGGCTTGCTGCCATACGAAATAGGTCTTTCGATTATTGACGTGGAAATTCTTCTATGGACGATGCCTGAATATTAAATGCTGGACCTGACGCTTACTATTGTCAATATTCTTACAATTTAACAAATTCTGCTATTAGTTTATCTGTCACACCGAGCTGTGGTATTAAAACCTCAAAATATCTTGTACTTTTCCGGTGAACACTCTCTTCGTCCATTCTGTGGGGTATTTTCCAGTCAGCACTTTTTTGTTAATTATATTGGTTAAAACACCTTTCTCCATATGTCCGACTGATATGTGAATTTTTTTGTAAGATCATATATACCCATGAAACCTATTGTAAACCACCAGTCCTGATGTCACACTCGTGCTGTATTAAGACATATTAACATGGCGATAAAATGTCCAGTTTGTTGTATCGAGCGAAAAAAATTTTGGAGCTTAGATTTTTTTGAAAGTATAACGCCATACAAAGTTTATGTGAAAAATGGTGCTTTGTCTGGTGTGTCACGAGTATTTCGCCAACTCACCCCACTAAGTCCATAAGTCTTCATAATACGTCGAACTATATATGGTAATAGTGTACTCAATGCATAGACGCCTGCACAGCCTGCAGTGGATTTGCACAAAATTGTTTATCGGTGATCTGCAATTCGAAACCAATGCTGACCCGAAATATCTATTGTCAATCCATCTTAATTTCGACGTGTGTGAGTAGCCACCAGCCTAACTATTTAGATATCCGCCACAGATGACGGCCATATTGAAATTGAGGACAGGGGAGATTGGGGTACACTGGGACATTTATCACCTTTTTGCAAAAATCTCTGCTATTATTGTCCTGTCGAGTAAGCTTCCATGCTCTAGTTATAACTAATATTTAGTATGACATAATCATGCAAAAAATTCTGAAATATCTGTTATACTTTTCTCCAGAATTCGTTTTTAAAAAGTAAAAAAAAAGTGTCCCAGTTTGCCCCGGATATGGGTGCAATGGGTCGCCCACTGGTGTGCAGTGGGACAATAAGCAAAATACATTTTAAATCAAGTATATACTAATATGTTTCATATGAGTTTATAAGATTCATGCTTTATGCTTTACATAAAATATTTCCCAGAGGCCAAATTTGAGGAAGAAATATTTTGTGTGATTCTCATCCCACTGAAAGAATTTGACTTTGAAAGTGTTAGTAAAACTCATCAAATCCGATAAGATTAGGCATTACTACTATCTAAGAAACAAAATAATGCACTTTAATAGCATTTTAAGATGAAAGTAAATTCCACCATTTCATTACTATTGTCCCAGTGTGTCCCAGCAAAGGTGTCCCAGTCTGCCCTGGGTGCTTGATATATTCTGTTTCATAAAAAAACCTAATACATACATCTGGGATAATAAATCAATATAATTAAATTGTACCTTTGCCCATTCTCTCTTAGCAGCAATGAAGTACTGCTGAAAACTTGGTATAACAAAATATCACCCTTAATCCTAAAAATTTACTAGGACTGATCAAAAACATTTTCTTTTTGCCCCTAATTATTTACCAATGATAGTTTTCACTCGTAATCAACATAGAAGTTCTATGGGGACTACGAAAAAATAAAGTACTTTCTGCTGATAATAATGTAATGTGCTTCCAGTCCTTGACATAGGAGTTAGACGGATTGTCCCACTGTGTCCCATATCCCACTGTGTCTCAATCTCCCCTACAGGTAACCGTTATGAAATTAGATCTAGTGTCGATTAAACTCTGAAATATTGGTACAAACACATGCATTATGTGAATTATTAACTGAGATCAGTGTCAGATGACGGTCCACATGAAATCCAAGACGGCCATCTTGAAACTTTTTATCTGTGTGACATTGTTATTGTATTTTCAATATCTTGACAATGACGAACCATTTCATATCACACCTATTGGTCTAATCGTCTTTCCTTTAGAAGTACGCTGGACACATTTTGTATATCAAGCATTTGCTCTCTCGGAAAAGAAAGCAAAATGTATGGAATTAGAAATTCGAGAAAAGTAGCAAAACAAAAAGTTACTTCGTATGTTGCGCCTACATTTTATTTCCAATGTAGTTACAATTTAATGCATCTACGATAGTGACTGTACAATCCATAATCCAACAGTCCGGTATGTGGAAGAATTATTTCCAATGATAGACACGTGCACATCGATTCTGATTGTGACATTGCCGATATGGCCTTTGTCTGCTCATTACGAAGAATCAATTACTGCGTGCTAGGCCTGTCCAGAGAAGTAAGTTGGCTTTTGGTTCGACTTCCCCATTCAAAAAGTTAATTTGCACTGTTGCAAACCAACAGTTTTATTTTCTGCAATACTGGTGTATACAAATATTCGCAGTCGGCAAATCTCTCTTTATGTCAATTACGTTTCAGAGTGAAGACGTGACGCTAATAGAGAAAGGAAAATGATTGGATCGAACTTTTCCAAGATGTTTGTCTAAACCACTGAAACACGGCAGATGTTTGTCTAAACCACCGAAACACGACAGAGATATTTGTATACACTTGATAATCGTGAGAGATAGTTGGACAGCCATATCAAAGACGACATCAGGAGTGTCAAGTACCCTATTGTTATTTATATAAAGACCGACTGTACATGCTTTCCCGATATAAATTGTGAGCCTAGACCGATTTAATTGGCATCAAATTTGCACCGTCTGCGCAGATTTAAGATAGTAAAATAATAAAGAATAATAGTAAGTTAGGCTAGATTCAATTAATATTTCAATATATTAATATACCGCCAGGCAAAGCAACACCAAAAATAGCACGATGGGCATTGTGCTGCATCTGGTATATGGAATCGCCCTGGCCGCAATTCTAAGTAATGATGTTTCAATGCCATCGCAGGAGCTGCTGTCGGTAGCCGTGAAAAGATTTCGAAGGAACACTTATAGAATTCATCACCAATCTTCATTTGTTTTCGTTTCGGAGTTGGAGACAAAGCTCCATTTTTGAAATTTAATTTTGTGTTGGAGAAGGGCACCGAAAGACATTTGGGAGTTCCATATGCATTTTAATATGTAAAGACAATAATTTACAGAATATTTTACCCCTTAATCTGTTTCCTGTTTGATCAAAACTGTAAAATATAGCCACCAAACCGGGAGACATGTGAAGGCCAGTTGTGAATATGCAATACATTGCGATGTATATGCCTGTGTAGTGGGTGATTTTAACGCTAATCTATTTAACATTTTTCTAAGATAGATATAGATGGTCAATACTCCGCTGTATCGAGGTTTTCTCGGTTTCGAAGTAGTGCGCTCTATGTCAAGCAGAATCCTCCCTTCCTTTTGGAATTACCCTCCAACATCAGGTTAATAAAAACAAACGTCAGATTAATATTCTCACACATTAGATCAATATCCACAAATATAAGATTAATACCCTCAAACATTTTGTTAATACCATCAAACATTAGAGTAATATAAAACTTTAAACTAATACCCCAAAACATTAGATTAATATCCGCGAACATTAGCTGAAACAGATTAGTACCAGCAAACATTATATAAATACCCCCAATCATTAGATTAGTACCTCAAACATTTAACATTAGATGAATACACTGAAACATTAGATTAATACCCCAAACACTAGATTAGTACCTAAGACATTTAACATTAGATTAATACTCTCAAACATTTGATTAATACCCCAAACATTTGGTCAGTACCTCAAACATTAGATAAATACCCTAACCATTAGATTAGTACCTCAAACATTTAACATTAGATAAATACCCCAAACATTAGATTAGTACCCCAAACACTTAACCTTAGATTAATACCCTCAAACATTAGATTAATACACGCAAGCTTTAGATTAATACCCGCAAACATTAGATAAATAACATCAAACATTAGATTAATACACTCAAACGTTAGATTAATACCCGCAATCATTAGATTGATAACTTCAAACATTAGATTAATAGCCTGAAACATCAAATTAGAATGAAGTTCTAATCGAGTCGAGTTCCTCAACAAATGCAACTTTTACAGCACGACATTTCAGCCAAAGTAATTTGGGATTTTGGGCGGTTTTACCTACACAGCCTGGGGAAGGGGGAGGGGGGGGGGGCCTTCTACCCTGTCTCCAGAAAGACAAACTCGAGAGCCGACACTCATTGACTTTGTAGTTGATCATATTGGGGTCTGTATGAGCCTATTTGCATAACTCTCAAGTAGAAGATCATGGGTACATCCAAAATGGCGACAATGTGAGGTACCAGAAAAGTGATGTTTTCGTCATTTTTTTTCAAAATTCCTGCTTTTTTGCGAGGAACAGTTGAAAAGTTTTATTCCATATCAAATTGTTATTTATAGTTTATCGTGCAGTTTTCCGAAGAAATTACGAGAAAAGAAGAAAAGAAAAATCTGACCGAATAATAGATCAAAAAATGCCTTTTTTGAAAAAAAATTGTTTTGCGACTAACTTGGATTATTTTATACATTATACATTCTTTAACCAGATTTAACCCCCTAGCTCAATGGATAAGAAAAAATAATTAAGGAGCCCCCCCCCCCCAGGCCTGAACAGGCCCCCAAAAGCCCAGGTCAGATAGGGTTATTTTGGTAAACCGGCCGTCTTCTTCGAGGAGCCCATGGCCTGTTTATGGAAGGTGATATCGAAATTGATAATACGAAAGATTACCTCATTCCAAATTGTTTTTGTAGCTTGAGAGGATGGAGCATTTTACATTAAGTTAAAAAAAGGCATGTATTGTCGCATATTATTAGCACATATTGGGAAACACAATAGTCACCTTAGATTATAGTCACGCCTTGATCAATTTATATGCGATATCAATCTCTCTTCAAGCCAATTACCTCAATTTGTAAAGACGTGCCAGTATTGATGGAATACATTAATCAAACTGAATCCGTTTAATTAATCGGTTATCTGTTATCTGATCCAATAACTGTCTAATTTTTCTCATCGGCTTAACGACAAACATAATTTTTTTTATCAAGGCTTATTCAATACTAAGTTTATGTAAACATTAAACCTATGGGATGTGACCGATATTGTCTCTTTGTACGCGTACTTTTACATGCGCCACGCTACTTATCGGCATAGTGATATGAGCATGTGAAGTACAAAGGACGTAATAAGTGATTATTTGAGTTGCTGTTTCAATGGAATTACAGACGGCTATACCAATTTTCATCAATCCATCCAATTAGCAATCCGGTACACCGAGTTCCATATGGACTCACGGTTCCACAACTGTAGGATGGGCAGTTTTCTGTACGTGCTATGTGGACTTTTCCTGATTGAAACTCTAAGCTATGCGGTTTTAATGGAGTCACAGCAGTTGCAGTCAGTAGCGATTGAAACATTCGAAGGAGTAACCAGATCCAAGTTTGTCCGTCAAAAAGCAAACGGGACGGTTCTCTGTTGTCAAATGCTGTGTTTGAGGGACGAAACATGCATGTCGTTCTTCTATAACCATATCACTGGCATATGTCAGACTCATGACGTGGTATTCTTCAACCCAAGTGACGGCCAACTGTCTGTGGGAAGTCAATATTACAGGCACATTCAGGGTATGCATTACTGAATTGTGTATTAAACCTGTATTGGGTAGTTCAATACATTCATACGCTTCGTGCAGAAATTGCATACGGAATTTGATCGAGATGTTTCGGTATGGTGGAGATTGGTGTGGAGAAGAAGAAAGGGCGAGGAGAGTGGTTGCCAGATCCACTCGAGTACTGGCAATTAAAACGTAAGGATCGCCGGTCCTAAATCCGTCAGAAACTCTGCTCGACACATTCGAAATATTACAGTCTTCGTAAAAGGGCAGAATGTTCAAACATTAGACAAATCAAACCATTTCTGGTGAATTAGTTTGATTCTTTGTATATTATTCCGACCATATGTGAAAGGATTGTCTACTTTGTCAAGCCCGTGTTCAGCAAAGTCGAATCGATCTGTTGGATGACCAAGATTGTATAAAACTAGTGAAAGAAACTTTAAAAGATATACTGTCACAATGCGGGATCACAGCGGACCTTACTGATTTGATCAATGTAGGTCAGAATATGAACGATTAGAGCTATTTCGATTTCCTTAAAACTACCATAAGATGTGTAAAGGGCAAATAGCTGATAACAGTTAGAAATGGAAACAAGGGATTTGAGGAAAAGAGATCTGTAATACTTCAGGAGAAGAACAAAATAGAATATTGAATTTCTGCAAAACGAAACAAAGAGTTGAACAAGCGAGAAGTTGGGAGAGGGTCTAGTATACGATCAAAATTAACTAGTATAAGAGTGGTGAAAATGTTTTACCTGCTTCTGCAACCTTAACAAATTATATACGCAGAACAGAGAGCGATCGATCAAATGGATGATATTTTGCTCGAAATAAAACAATTTTACAGTGTACTATATGCTGCTTTACTTGATATCACTCGATTACACTATCCGAGCAACCAATAATGCGACACATCACTCACTCTTCGCGAACTCCTGGAGACTGTTACAGTGGTGAGGTACTTAACAAAGTCCCTGGATGACGTATAAATGCTTGATGATAACATTAAATTAGTGGCAAATTGCCAACGTAACCCTATCTGGCCTGGGCTTTTTGGGACCTGTCCAGGCCTGGGGGGGGGGGTGGCCGAAATGGCCCTCCCTAATTATTTTTCTTACCCCTTGGGTCAAGCTCTACCAGAAAGTGTAAAAAAATCCAAGACGGCCGCTTTGATGACGTCACAGGGACGTAATTTTCAAAAACGGCATTTTTTGGTCGATTTTTCGGTCGGATTTTCTGAATTTTCTATTTTTGCAATTTCTTCACAAAAACTGCATGAAAAATTAGCAAATATTAATGTGATATGAAATAAAATAGTTTTTGCCCACTTTTCATCGTGGAAAAGCAGGAATTTTGAACAAATATGACAAAAACATCACTTTTCTGGTACCCCACGTGGCCGCCATCTTGAATTTACCCATGATCCTCTGCGCGGGGGGTTATGCAAATAGGCTCAAAATGACCCCAACAAGATAAACTATAAAGTCACGGAGTTTCAGCTCTCCATTTTTTGTCGTTCCGGAGAGAGTGCAGAAAGTTTGGTAGGGGTGGCCATAATGGCCCCCCCAGGCCAGATAGGGTTAAGACTTGTGTCTCAGAAACCCTAGGTCAAACGGACAATATTTGATCGGCCTCTACTCCGTGGCCTGTGTGAATTAAGGTTGGTATATTTTTGAGATTTGGTAGTAACGACAAAACACTGATGGTCATATGGTATGTACGGACGCACATGATGCGAAGTTCCGACACCACATGGGTGCAGTGCAAGCTCAATGAGCATGGGCTTTATCAGCCTTGCTATATGGTACTAAAACCAATTGGTGACAAAAGGAACAACTTTGATCCAGTCACCTCCCAAATAGGTCAATCTGAAGTTGCGATAGACTTCTTGCGCTTTGATCACCACTCATGTGTTATGCAATTTGCTGCTCACAGACAAAGCCATTCTGGAGATAATTAAATGATGACAAATTGACAGAGCTTGATCTGGTGACCATCAAAAAGTTCCATCTCACTGTTCTGGGTACTGTTCCGAGTTCACATACATGGGCCATGAAAGGTTAGTTTGCCCAGGTATAATTGTTTTTGAGATATGATGATAATGAGAAAACAGAGACTAATGAACAGACGTACGTACATTACGGCAATACTGCGAGGACAATTTCGGCAGTAGTCCATGACCAGATGTGAGACTTGTGTAAGTTCAGTAGGCCTAGGCCTCATCATACTTGAAATATGGTGCTAAATAATCAGCTGTCGGCATATAGACACATTTGCTTCCTTGACCTCAAGATCCCCATGGTGTTCATATGAACAGTCCAAATCAAAGCGTGACTTAAATTCATCATTCTCTGGATAAGACTTTACAACCAAAACATATGGATTACGAATACCGATCAGCGATACGGATTTGATATTTCGTACATCACGATGTCTTGCCGGCATCATTGAAAACTGTCCACTGTTTCTATCTTGTATTACTTTCCTCTCTTGTCTACATACGAACCAGAGTCTGCAATGTGTTTGCTTCCTGCTTAACACCCCTGAAGTCGCATTCGATTGCGTGCTGATAATTGTTTTTCGTTGTTGATCAACATGCACATGTATTGTAGGGAACGGAACCCATATGGATCATCGCACTTGATGTAATAATAAAAATAATAATAATAATTATTATTATGCACTTTATATATAAGACATCTATGAATCCGATAGGCAGAGGACCTTTTTTTCATCGGTGTCGAGGACGATAACAATATTCAAAAATAACACAATTGTATACACCTAAGATTACATTTTACAATATATAAAAGTTAGAACCTGTTTGGAAAACATATAGAAATTTAAGGATTTTCAAATAAAAATTGCTCTTGAAAGTGTTTATAACAGGCTGTTTTAAAACAGGATGAAGATGTACAACTCCTCACGGTGATGGGTAGTTTTTAAAGAGTATTGGCCCGTTTACTCTAAAAGATCTCTTAAAAAGGTCGGTTCTAGCAAATGGCATATTTAAAAGCAATCCTTGATTCGAAGACCGTAAAATCCTTGTTGGCCTGTAAACATCTAAAACATCCGTGATATTAAAAAGGGTGAGATAGTTTAAACCTTTAAAAACGAGAATAACAGTATTGAGCTTTAAACGATAAGAGATGGGAAACCAGTTCATTTTCTCGTATAAGTCCACAGGCGGCACAGAGGCATTACAATAAATAATCAGTCTTATGGCGCGCTTCTGTAAGCTCTCTAGTCTCTCACGGTCAAATTGTGAAAAACAGCCCCATACAGACATACAGTAGTCCATGTGGGGTAGAGATCTCATGTACTTTGGGGGTTGTTTAGGATTTGTTAATGTTTTTCCTTGATCGTTTGCATGAGCTGGACATAATACGCCTATCGATTTGTCATTTTATACGCAGCAAAATCTCATTGAATTATATCGATTTTTATATCGATTTTTGTGCCTATTCAATCAAGTCGAGTTCTCGATAGTTTGGAACGAGAATGGAGACAATCAGTTTTCTCCCTGATTTGTCTCGCAAGAAAGCCCCGGTTTCTTGAGATGTGTATGGAATCATGTTTTATTGATCGAATGGTTTACAGATGGACAGTGAAGATATTCGACTCGTCTGTATTTCGAGACGGAACCAAGAGGGAAAACCATTACAGATGAACCGGTATCAATCGAGGCGGGTAATTGATTGAGATTACTCGGTTACTTAGAAAAAGTTTCAATCTATAGGACCTGGATTCTAACATATGATAACCCTCCATGGTTTATATCAGGAGATAAATTTACATTTGAAATGAAATATTCACATGCATGTAGTAAGGGAAATAAGTTGGTTGAAATACTATTACGACACTTCATCATAGCCAGCAAAACGTACAAGTCGGCCTTTACAAAAGGATACCTTTACGTCTCTCATTCGCATGTATAGAATCTTAGTTTGACGGAAAATCACGGCAACTGTCATCATATGTTGATAGAGAATTGAAGGAAGGCCCATTACAAACTCGTTGTGTCAGAGAGCAAATCGTTCGGCCCTCTATTGCTGTTTTATTGAATGGAAAATATGTGTCTCGCTTTATGTCCGTAGCACGGATGTTTGTCGGATTCAGGATGTATTCAACCCACACAAATGCAAGTTATAAATGGCAAGTCAATATCATCAGCATGTTCAAGGCATCAGTCAGAGAATAGTGTGATATAATACACCGGCAAAGCAACATAACATCTCTGTTGTAGTTTTCTGAAATAATAAATTAACTGGATTTTCTATTAAACTAGGTGGGACATTTTTTTCAGACTTCTGTCCATCAGACCTTGGATACATTTACAACCGAGCACTTGACTTCTGTTACAAACTCCACTATCTCAACTCCAGTAATCCCAGCGAGGCCAGACAGGTGTGTCAAGATGAAGGTGGGCATCTGGTTATCCTTGATACGATGGAGAAATCGTCCACATCGGTTGGACCCTGCGCGCATCAACCTGTAAGTATCATCATCTATAAGAGCCATCGGTGGCAGAGTACTCTAAGGCGCATCGCTGATGACCGCTACCCCCACATCGCTGAACCGGTACGGGTTCGATCCCCGCTGTGGCATGTGTGAAATTTTGCCAGTTACTTGCCGACGGGCGGCGGTTCTCACCGGGTACTTCGGCTTCCTCCACAAACCAAACTGACTGTCACCATATGAGTGAAATAAACTTGAGTTTGACATTAAACCAAATCCCCCCTCTATAAGAGAAATGCTCTTTTAAGGAAACCAATTTGGTCAGTGACACTTGAACTGGTACTTTTCTCCTCCTCATATACATGTGAAAAATAACCGTTCAAATGCGCTTTTGTTGATTACACATGGGCTTAGTGGCCATTGCGGCATCGTGAAGTAGTCGAAATTTTTCCCTATGATCAATGAATCAGAAGTAGTATATAGAACACGGATTCCCTCGGGTTGACCTTTGACCTCAGAAATTTGCATATCACGTGACAGAGGTCAAAGGTCATTGAGTGCACTTGACCTGTATCCTTTCATCTTTGACCTTGGATCATGTTTAGACATGTTAGGGTTTTCCCATCACGTGCGGTATGACGTCACTTCCGGTCTGAATGGGGCCTGTGAACCTGATAGGACATGTACTGTCTGTGGGGTTTTTCCCTACAATATCAATATCGTTCACTTTCGTGTGTTTCCGGTGTGATGGGTACGTTCGGTGAGAGGGAAAAATGATAGGCCATGTACTGTCTGTACTTTCAGCCAGAATTTCGCTGTCGTCTGCTTGTCACGCGCCGAACACCTGGCTCCCCGAATTGCAACAATGTTGCACGTTCGCAAGATGATAGGCCATGTACTGTCTGTGGGGTTTTTCCCGCCAGAATGTCGCTGTCGTCTGCTTGGGGTTGTCACGTGCCGAACACCTGGCTCTCCGAATTGCAACATTGTTGCACGTCCGCTACAATGTTGCGAAGATGTCACGGAGATCACCGAAGAGACACGGAGATCCCCGAAGGGGGCGAGAGGGGTCCCTAGTGTACCGATTGGGTCGTATGACGTATCAATGTGAAGCCTTCGTGAAGGGGCATCCGATGGGGTGGGTGTGGGGTTGAAATATCGTCATTCTGCGCATGCGCGGTAGACCAAGGGTATGGAAATAGACGTTTTGGAGTCTAGGGGAGCCCCTAATGGTCCGATGGAGTCCAGTGAGGTATCAATGTGAAGCCTATGTGAGGGGGCATCCGATGGGCTGGGTGTGGGGTGGGAATATGGTCATTCTGCGCATGCGCGGTAGACCAAGGTTATGGAAATAGACGTTTTGGGGTCTAGGGGAGCCACTAGTGGGTCGATGGAGTCGTATGAGGTATTAATGTGAAGCATTCGTGAAGGCGCCTCCGACGGGCTGGGTGCGGGGTTGAAATATCGTCATTCTGCGCATGCGCGGTAGACCAAGGGTATGGAAATAGACGTTTTGGGGTCTAGGTGGGTCCCTAATGGACCGATGGGGTCGAGTGAGTTATCAATGTGAAGCCTATGTGAGGGGCATCCCACTGGGTGGATGTGGGGTCGGAATATCGTCATTCTGCGCATGCGCAATAGAGAAAGGGCATGAAAATAGACGTTTTGGCATGTAGGTGAGCCACTAATGAGCCGATGGAGTTGAGTGAGGTATCAATGTGAAGCCTATGTGAGGGGGCATCCGATTGGACTACGGTCTCGGCCGTTGTCCACATTCTGCGCATGCGCAGACAGGGAATTCTGGGAAAAGGGCGTGGAAATAGACGTGTTAGGGTTTAGGTGAGCCCCTCATGATCCTATGGTGTCGTATGAGGTCTTATTTTGAAGCTGTCGTGAGGGAGCATCCGCCTGGGCTAGTGGTTCGTCCGTGTTCAAGAGTCTGCGCATGCGCAGTCTGATCGTAGTATGGAAAGCAGGCATGTTGGGATGCGTGAGGGTGTGTGTTTGACCCACCCCTATGGGTCCATGGTTGTGGTTGGGTGGTGGTGTGGGTTCTGCGCACAGACGTCACTTCCGGGTTTCACTAAAACTACCTTCGAACACAGAAGAGTTCCAATTTTTACTTAGACGTAGGGTCCGTGTTTTCTCCGGCCCGGGCCGCCCCGCCCCGCCCCGGCCGCAGCGCGTGCGCGCGCGTGATCCGGAAGTGCGCGGCATCACCGGAAGTGCGCGGGTGAATTTCGGATTATCCTAGGCCACTGATTGGCTAATACGGTGTTCAAAGCCAGTTTTCACCGAATCGCCACATGTCTGTTATAGCCTCCATGCATTATACTCATATAGAAAACACACAAGACAAGGTTTTTTTTTGGTGAGATCTCATTTTGTTTCTCACTCCACCTGTGGCTCTTGTAACTTGTAACTTCTCGTCAAATGTTGGAATGCCCGCTCGTAACCTAGACCAAAACATGTACTTGGTCTGTGGGCTGATTTCATTGGCTCTCTATTTTACTGCAGTGCTCTTGCATTGTTTTCTGGACATTGATGAGTTACATTTGGCCCCATCCTAGGCCACTGATTGGCTACTTTTCTCATTCATTGACCGAATCCCCACATGTCTGCTATAGCCTTCATGCATTATGCTCATATAGAAAACACACAAGACAGAGTTTTTTGGTGAGATCTCATTTTTTTATTCAGTGAACAACAACAACGTGAGAACAACCACGTGAAAACTGAAGCCCAGAACAGGGGGCTTGTACATTGAAAGAACTGAAGCCCAGAACAGGGGGCTTGTACATTGAAAGAACTGAAGCCCAGAACAGAGGGCTTGTACATTGAAAGAACTGAAGCCCAGAACAGGGGGCTTGTAAACTTAAGCCCAGAACAGGGGGCTTGTACATTGAAAGAACTTAAGCAAAGAACGGGGCTTGTACATTGAAATGATGGGCGGCCCAGTCATATACGAGTACATCGCGGTCCTCGGCCTTGGAGTACTCGTCAAACATCTGTACGATGGTAGATAAGGTCCTTCCCCGGCATCGATGGTACAGGTAAAACAAGCAATAATGTCCGCACACGCTAGTGGTCAGGCTTTGCAACGTTTGACTGTTCTAACACCACGTCTCTGTGCCTTGATCCATGAAGTCTGTTAAATCGGGATGGAGGGGTGGCAGGCCGTACGGGTCAAAGTATTCGCCCTGCTGTTCTGTCAAGTACACGCCCACCCATTATTCACCGGGCCGATCCATCGGGTCCGTGTTGAGAACGTATGCAGCAGGATGCACACGGTCTAATGGGAACACATCTCGGGCGAACACCCCTTGAAAGACCATACGTGTCCCTGGGTCATTCTCCAGCGCGGTGGTTATCTGGTCTGTATCCATGTTAGGTGGAAAAGTCACACAGGACGTTGCGCGCCTTGTCCACTTGAATGATGTTGTCAAACTCGGCGTAGCAGATCACATTGACGGTGGTCCCGAGGGCTCGTGCAAAGTGGATTTCCAACCGTAAATTGCCTTGCTTGGCCAGGGCCAGCTGATGGTCGTTCTCTAAGGTGAGGGTCAGATCGAAACAGAACAACGTGTATCCGTTCGCGTAGTCCTCCCGACTGATCATATTCCCTTCGTCCTGGTTGATTTGACCGGTGGCTGTAAAGAGGCTCTGATAGGCTCGAATGAAATTCCTGCGCCCAAAGTTCGGTGTTAAGGCCGTGGCTGGGACCTGTTGTCCATCCACATGCAGGGCCACAAAATTGATGCCGAAAGGTTTAAAGTCAAACGGATTCTCTGGGTAGGCTCCGCTGAAACTGGTATTTTCCACACAGGCCAGGATCAATCGCTTGGGTAGTTCCCCCAGGAACAGGTTTTCTTTGTTGGCGCCCATATTTCCAGCAGGCACAGAGAACACTTTGGTTTGTACACGTCGGATAGGGTACTGGGCTGGTTTTGTTTCCAAGGCTTTCATGTGTCCCAATTGAACGGCTGGATTCGGTTTCACTTTTCGGACATACAGGACTGCGTCTTGGATAACAATCTTATAGTCAGCTGCATGCCCATCTACGTTAGTGGCCATCAAGGCGAAGGTCGGAGGCGCCCGTATCAGTCGGATTTTGATGGGGATCTTGTTCAAGAGGTACCGGTCTTGCATGAACATGTCTGCGTGTAGTCGACCCATGAGATCCACCGAGGCACCGTTCGCAGTGAAAGCCTTCCGTTTGTTATATCCCACATTGTCCACCGTGTCCATGTGCTCGGGTGTGTCCTGGTAGAATAAAGCGGCTGTCAGCTGAGATTTTTTAGCCTCTCGGCCATACGACAACAATGTCTCGATGTAGGCTCGATAGGGGTACGTGTTGGTCGAGTCACTGATGAGTTTGTCACTGAGAAAAATATCCACCTGTTGAAACATCGAGTGCAGCCAGAGATTCGTCGGGCCCACCGTTGCAGCTTGGATGATTCTGGAGCCATCCCCATTGACGACCTTGGGTTTCACATACAAGTATGTATGGGCTAAATCCACATAGGCCGTATCCGCATTACTGATGGTGAACTCGATGGGCCCTGTTTCGTTGATGCTGGAGAGCGGGAGATGCTCCACCCATAATCCTTGTTTGGCACTGGTCTGTGTGGGCGGCACGGTCGACAAATCAAATTCACTGTTGGTGGAGGGACAGGACTCTGCGTGGATCAAGGACATGTTTAAGAAAAGATATCCTGGGTCTTCGATGTGCGTCGTCGCTGGGTCGGTCGTCGACTGGTGCGTGGTTTCGGTGGGGCAGCTCTTTTATTCCCTACGGTGCGTTGTGCTTTGGCCACCAAGACGCCTCCCGCTTCTTTGGCCCGCCGTTTCAAGGCTTCTTTGGGTGCCGTACCCCCCAAGACATCACCGGCCACTTGCAGTCCACTTGCAGTCCACTGCGTACCGCTTGTTTGCCGATTGCTTTCACCCCACGCGTCACCAAGGGCAGGAACGTTTTAACGATGCTGCCGAGTATGTTCCCCAGGCCATGTCCTCGTTGCATGCGTGCACCGCTAAAGACCGGAAAGCCACCCCCGGCCTGTTGGGCATAATAGTCCATATAGCTGCGTGCATCGCACTCGTAAGGTACTTTCATTATGCAAAGTGGGGAGCACGTGCTTGTCGAAAATGAAGTGTCAGCACCACTTTTCCTCGTTCGAATGCCACCGGTCGTCCCGTGTCATCTCTTATATCCACCGTGATATTGTTGATGTCGGTTTGTCGTACGGGCAGGTAGAGCATGTGGGTGAAACTGTGGGTGATTTGATCTCCATACGGCTTTTTAATGGGGACCACTCGTAACAGAGGTGTGTTGATATCGCCCACGATGTGGCTGTCGACTACGTCCGAGTAGACGTAGAGTCCGTACATACCCGACTTCATATCCATCGGGATCTGGCCATGGTCCTCGGATGGACCCGTGTAGGTCGCGTGAGCGAGACCCAGCATTTGCTGTAGGATAGAACTCAGTACGACACTCACGTTGGCGGTGAGAAGGATCTGTGCCTTGTCGTTGTGTGCGTTGTAATCGAAGTCCACGTGATTCTTGAAGGGAAAGGATTTGATGGGTTTTGAAGTATTCGTGACCTCCCGTAGAGCCTTATAATGCAACGGTCTTGTCAGCCCACCCATGAACTCCTTGGGGGTATCGTATGGGCCTTCGGGGAGGGTGAGTCTGGTGTTTTTGGCTTCGTAGGTGACCTCGTACCACACTTAATTGGCTCGCACGTTGTACCACGAGTAAGGGTATTGGATATCCACGAGGCCACATTCCCATCGTCCAGGTAAATGCAACGGTTGCGGTAACTGGGTGACGTACTTGGCCACGGTGTTGTCAGGAAACACATCCAGCGAACTGTTACTGGGTAGGGTGAGGTAAAACATGGCGACTGAGCTGTCCTGCTGCTGCTGTTGATTTTAATAGGTGTTCCAGGCCTTGGGCGGTTGTGTCCGGCGTCGTGTTCGTCGCGGTGACTTGCTACGTGTCACGGCTCTGGAGATGTGGGGTGTCCTGATCAAGGGTGTTTTTTTAAAGGCCTGAAAAGAAGGTGCCCGTTGTGGTGGTGTTTTGGGGGGTGACTCCGATTCCCACTCGGCTTCCCAAGGTTGTGGTGTCTGTCGTGGTGCACGACTCGGTGAGTCACGCTGCATAAAGGCCCAGCGCTGGGGGTTCCCCACCAATTCCTGTGGTACATGCATGTCTTTCAAGCCTTGAGCGAAGACCTAACCTCCTCGAGGATCCGTGTGCGACCTGCGTTGACGCATCAGGTCATTCACTAAATCCGTCATGTGGGTACCTGGCACCACCTGATTCTGTACCAGGAGTTCGCCTTTATCATTCCAAGTCATGTTAGGATTCTGTTTCATCCGTTGTAATACCAGGCCAGCTTGATTCTTGAACGATGCAGGTACACTCTTCAGGACTTCATCTTCCACCCACTGTGGGGCTTTGGGTGGTACCCCTGGTAATGGCGGCTGTTGGAGCTGTGCTGGGGTCGGCGGTGTGTCACGGGTGGTGGTGGTGGTGGTGGGGTAGAGAGGGTTTTGTATTGGTCCATGAACGTCATGTACCGTTGAAGCGTCTCATTGTACCGTTGTACTTTCTCACTGTCGCTTAACCCCGGTCTGTGTAACATCTGTTGCATCTCTCCATCAAGGGTGTTTATGGTCTTCACCGTAGGTGGGACAGGGTAGGGCGATTGGAGGTTTTGAAGGAACCGTGGTTCGACGAGGACCATTTTTTTCGTGTGGTTCATTGTCGGCCGAAGAGTACACCCAATACTGGACCCAACACGGAAGCGGCCAACGGTGCTAAGATGGCCCCGAGAAAGCCGCCTTTCTGTAACACCTTTTTCTTTTGTGTTTGAGAGACTCGCTTCTGGACTAAGGTTCGGAGACCTGTCTTATGCTTGGTCAACTTGGTCTTCTGAGCCGGAGTCAGTAGTACGTTGCCTTTTAACAGGTTGTACCCGATCTCGCACAGACACCGTACAAGGTCAGGGTCCGCACCGCGTACAATGGTTCGGACCAACTCGGGTGGGGCCGTCTTCAATACACGGAGCGTGGGAGCGTGCTTCCGTACTCGCGCAGACATCATGTACAACTAATGCCAGAACCCACAACTCTGCTCTTTTTAACTACCTCAGAGAACAGAAACAAAGTCAACCATGCTGTGGTATTAATTCTTTGTATTATCCCCATCATCAAACACACACACCCCAGCTGTGGGAGCCACTGTGGGTGTGTTTACATTATTTTTGCATGTACACGTGGTGTGTCTCTCCGGGAAAGATGCCGGTCCGTAGTCGAAGGTGATCGGGGGTGGCTTGCTTGAGGTCGAAGAGCATATACCCGTGCTGAGGGGTTGTCGCATCTTTAAAGACTTCCAACGCAAACGGTGTGCGGCCGGGATACATCTGTCTCGCCAGGTGCAGCAGTTGAGTGGTATCTCTCGGGTTTTTGAACGCCATTAGATAGTGGGCATTTAAGCTGATGTTCCGATGTTCTTTGTTTTTACTGAACAGATTCTGCACAATGTAGATGATGCTGAGCCGTCGATGATGGCTGCCTTTGGTAAAGAGTTGGGTGTCGCGCGCATCCGTCTCCGCCATGAGATCATCCAGAACCACCAAGGTGTCGGGTTCCAAATCGGCCAGGTTAGGTAGGCCTTCCACGAACGTGATATGGGGCGTTTCTGCATACGCTGCCTGCCATTCTCAATAACACCACACGACTCGGGCAATGGGTGGGGTGATCATGTTGTCGGCGTGTTGAAGGAGATTCCTGACGAAGTGCGTTTTGCCGGAGCCCGTCGGTCCTGCGATGACGCAAGTGAAGGGATGCTGCCACCGAGGGTCCATGGTTTGAGCTGTATGCGCTGTCGTGGTAACCCGCTCTTGTAAATTTGGTACGAGTGAACTGGAGTGGTGGTGGGTACAACGCCGGTCGTCGTTGTCTGTTCACTGTGAGTGATGGTGGTGGGTACAACGTCGGTCGTCGTTGTCTGTTCACTGTGAGGAATGAAATCCGGTGGGTTTACTTGGTGTAGATGTTGACTGCATACTTGGTGTGGAGCCCGATGTGGCTTGTACACGTGGTGTGGTGGTGATGACTAGGCTCGTTTCGATCACGGGGTTGACTGGTGTAGAGAAGGTCTGTAGACTGGTTTGACTGGTGGCTGGAGTTCTAAGTTGGTTAAGTAGAGTGCTGAGATAGGCTACGTGGTAAAACACTCCTCCGTACAACACACTCAGCAGGATTAGCACTATGTCCACAAAGCCCACTTGTGCTTTGCGCGTTTTGGGAGACGCTGTGTTCAGAGGCAGCTGCTGTTGGTCCATAGCGCCGTGTTCATGGTTGAACGTGGAATGAAGGATGACGGTAGTGGTGTCTGGCTTTATAGTCGTTTCACCTGGTTGGCCGTGACCCAGGAATTGAAGGAACTGGGCCAGCCTTGCCCTTTGACGAAATGAAACAGTTTGCCACAGCGGCGTTCCGTTTTCAAAATCTGCTCCACCGCGTAGTAGTCTTGCTTTGTTTTTACGACAGGCTGTAATTCCGTGTCGTAAAACGTGCCTAGCAACGGTTCCCCTTGAAGATCTTCCAGTTCATAGACTCGCTGCTGTCGGGGTAGGCGCCGTTTAATCAGGAAGTGCTCATCGCTCCAGTTGGGCAAGTAACTTTTCTCGAACTTGCCTTTGACTTTACTGATCCGTACAGGGTCCCCGACCTTGAACACCTCCTTCGGCGTTCGCTGCGATTGCCTGGGGTACAAGACACGCCGGATTTGGGGTTCATTGCGTTGGGTGACGGTAATGGGTGCTCTCTCTATACTCCGGTGATAGGCTCGATTGTATCCACTCACAAGTTTCGGGAGAACATCGATGTACCGCCTTGTATTCTTATAGGTGAAATATTTATACATGCGGCCTTTGAATGTCCTGTTGAACCTTTCCACAACGGAAGCCTTGGTCTCGTTGTACGTATGGAAGAAAAACACCTTCTGGCTTTCAGAAACTGTTGGAACGGTCTGTTGAGGAATTCCGTGCCTTTGTCGGTTTGCAAATACAAGGGTTTTCGCCCGGTCTTGAAGATGTCCTTGAACGCCGCTATGAGATTCGCACCCGTTTTCGTCCGGATGGGTACCACCCACGCATACTTCGACAGGATATCGATGCACGTCAAGATATACCGATTCCCATCGTTGTGTTTGGCAAAGGCGCTCATATCGACCAAATCTGCTTGCCACTGGGCATCTATACCACCAACGATGACCCGGTTTCGTAGAAAATGGCTACGGACAGATCGATGTAAGGTATGGGTGTCTTGTTTTTTTAATCAATCTCGGACTTGGGCACGTTGTATCCCCTGGGGTTTGGCCGCTCGATAAAGAGCCGTCAATGCACTATAGGCCGCCGGACTGTCGGGACTGTAGTATAAGTTATCCAACATCTTCTCCCAGCTCTTCATGGTGACAAATGATGATGGACCCTGGCTCCATCGTTTATGTATAACGGTATATCTTGGGCCGGAGTTTCTTTCTGATTTTCTTCGTTGGCTTCCACAGTGTCCATGGTAAATGACCAGTCCAACTCGTCCGATGACCGTTCTTCCTCCGTAAGCACTTGATCCACATCTGCCACGGCATCTTCCAATGCAGATCATAGAACAGGGTGAAGGGCGAAATGCACTATACCTCCATCTAGCCGAGCCAATTGAGCAAAGAAGGGGCCGCGTCGGATGTACACATCGTGACACAAGTGAATAAGATCGCCGTCCAGTTCACCAGACAACACCCGTTTGAATTTGGTCCAGCCCTCACGGGACAGACGAATATGAGCCGGGCACGGTTGTGTAGGGTCTGCATCACAGATGTCTCTTATCTCTTCCATGATATCGACCTTATCCGCATAGACGTGCAGGAAGACCTCGGGGGTCAAGCAGAGATACGCCCGTACTGCCTCCGTCATGATCAGTACGTGAATGGTACAAGATTTGTACTGTCTCGCGTATTTATAGGAAGAACCCCGTGAGATCCAAGGATCGGGTGGTCATGTCACTAGGCTGACAGTCTAGCGGGATAATCAATGGCATGGTCGTCTGGTTCATTGCTAGGTTTGGTAATTTGTTCATTGGGTTCTGCCGCCGCTACACTCAGGGCACGAGCCCAGCCCAACTGAACAGCTGATCGCTCGTCCGGTGTAAACAGCTGGTGCACGATAGGCACCACTTTCTCGAAGGCTGTCCACAGATCGGGGTCTAGGGTGAAGCCTCGCGTAGGGTCTTTGTAACGGCCCAGGCGTGGGGAGAACGGTCCACAGTTTACGTAGATGGCATTGTCTATGTGAATGAGGTTTCCGTCGAGCTCACCACTCAAAACCCGTTTAAATTTGGTCCAGCCGTCACGGTGTAGCGTAACCGTATTCGATACGGCCTCAGCGCGCGACCAGCAAACATGTCCACGGCCTTCCACGATGGTGACTTCATCTTCATAGACGTGTAACCCCTACAGGGGTGTAAGGGGAAGGATGGTTCGTAGGACTGGTGACATGGTTGACCCAATGACGATCGGTGAATGACACACACTCTGACTGTCTCTCGTATTTATGGTCAGGTCCCACTGTCAATGCCACAGCGCCAGGGTCAATAGGGCACAGACCATGACTAGGCCAACCAGCCGTCGCTGATTCCGGCGTGAGCGCTCGTGGTCCATAGTCCGACCATCAAGGATGGCTGTCATAGTCCAGTAGTGGTGAGTGATGGCACACCTCTCCATCGAGTGCACTCTGTCGAGGACCGCTTCTGTGAACTCGTCCAGGATCTGGCGTCGCCCCTCGTTGTCGTCGCCATCTGAAAACATGGACCGAACCACGGCTCGGTAACCCTTGAGTGAATTAACCACGGTCGCATGCTGTAAAATGCGAGTCGCATAGGGACGGGTGTCCGTCATGGCTCTGAAACCGTAGGAATGAAGGTGTGGGATCCAGAGAGACGTGTTTTATAGACCATGTCACACATGCGCGCCTAGACGTAGCTCTACGGGTGTAGTCCGTGATACGTACTATTCTGATGGGTTAGTCCAAAAAAGAGAGCAACAACAACAACAAAGATTACAGCACCGGAGGCGCTCCTGGATCCCCCGGAAAATCTTCTTCACGTCTCATGATATAGCTCCGGTGAGGCAGGCTCAGGCTGGTGAGGGTCAGGCAAGTAGCTCCTCTCGTCAGATAGGCTCAGGCTGGTCAGGCAGGCTGATCAGGTAGCTCCGATCGGCAGGGCAATGAATGCAACAATGCCCTAAACATTCCCACTTTTATATACCTACATAGAAGTACCCGGATGTAGGCCCGACGTAGGCGGAAGCATTCCAGTACCCGGATGTAGGCGCAGACGTGAGCGAAATTCTAGTACCCGTCCATTGGTTCTTTTATCGATCGCTCATTGGCCCTTTTTCTCGACCGCTGATTGGTCCAAATGGAACTGCCCATCCTTTCCAGGTTAATTTACAATCCCCTTTTTGTGTTCAAGCTCTGTATATCGATGCCGCAACATTGTTGCCGAACCTTGCCGAAAGGGGGACCTTTGACCTGGATGTGACCTTTGACCCGACATTCATCCGCGCGTGATGCCGCGCACTTCCGGTGATGCCGCGCACTTCCGGATAACCCGCGTGCGCGCGCGCGCTGCGGCCAGGGCGGGCCGGGCCGGGGAAAACACGGACCCTAAGTAAAAATTGGAGCTCTTCTGTGTTCGAAGGTAGTTTTAGTGAAACCCGGAAGTGACGTCTGTGCGCAGAAGCCACACCACCACCCAACCACAACCATGGACCCATAGGGGTGGGTCACACAAACACCCTCACGCATCCCAACATGCCTGCTTTCTATACTACGACCAGACTGCGCATGCGCAGACTCTTGAACACGGACGAACCACTAGCCCAGGCGGATGCTCCCTCACGACAGCTTCAAAATAAGACCTCATACGACACCATAGGATCATGAGGGGCTCACCTAAACCCTAACACGTTTATTTCCACACCCTTTTCCCAGAATTCCCTGTCTGCGCATCCGCAGAATGTGGACAACGGCCGAGACCCTAGCCCAATCGGATGCCCCCTCACATAGGCTTCACATTGATACCTCACTCAAATCCATCGGCTCATTAGTGGCTCACCTACATGCCAAAACGTCTATTTTCATACCCTTTCTCTATTGCGCATGCGCAGAATGACGATATTCCGACCCCACATCCACCCAGTGGGATGCCCCCTCACGCTTCACATTGATACCTCACTCGACCCCATCGGTCCATTAGGGACCCACCTAGACCCCAAAACGTCTATTTCTATACCCTTGGTCTACCGCGCATGCGCAGAATGACGATATTTCAACGCCACACCCAGCCCGTCGGATGCGCCTTCACGAATGTTTCACATTGATACCTCATACGACTCCATCGACCTACTAGTGGCTCCCCTAGACCCCAACACGTCTATTTCCATACACTTGGTCTACCGCGCATGCGCAGAATGACCATATTCCAACCCCACACCCAGCCCATCGGATGCCCCTTCACGAATGCTTCACATTGATACCTCATACGACCCAATCGGTACACTAGGGACCCCAATCGCCCCCTTCGGGGATCTCCGTGTCTCTTCGGTGATCTCCGTGACATCTTCGCAACATTGTAGCGAACGTGCAACAATGTTGCAATTCGGGGAGCCAGGTGTTCGGCACGAGACAACCCCAAGCAGACGACAGCGACATTCTGGCGGGAAAAAACCCCACAGACAGTACATGGCCTATCATCTTGCGAACGTGCAACATTGTTGCAATTCGGGGAGCCAGGTGTTCGGCGCGTGACAAGCAGACGACAGCGAAATTCTGGCGGGAAGTACAGACAGTACATGGCCTATCATGTTCCCCTCTCACCGAACGTACCCATCACACCGGAAACACACGAAAGTGAACGATATTGTAGGGAAAACCCCCACAGACAGTACATGTCCTATCAGGTTCACAGGCCCCATTCACACAGACCGGAAGTGACGTCATACTGCACGTGATGGGAAAAACCCTAACATGTCTAAACATGATCCAAGGTCAAAGATGAAAGGATACAGGTCAAGTGCACTCAATGACCTTTGACCTCTGTCACGTGATATGCAAATTTCTGAGGTCAAAGGTCAATCGGAGGGCATCCGTGTTCTATATACTACTGTCAGACGAGCTGGTAGACCACTTGACTAGAATTAATCTAGCTCACTATTGACACGAACAGTGCCATTCATTGATCAAATTTACAGAATTTACCGTTGTGGAATTTGCTCGTCGGGCACATAGAAAACAACAGTCCACAGGAAACATACCCACTTCCAGTCGATTCACCCGTTACATATAAAATGGGTATATCCGCTCTAACCATTCAAGCCGGAAGATGACAAACCATGAGAAAATCTTAATGAACCATGGCCTCGTGGCTTCCAAAGTGTCAATGCAGTGCCACCTATAGAACCGTAGAGAAAACCTCAATAAAATCCCCCGAAGCCCACAAAAACCTGTAGGTGCCCAACCTCTCACTAACTGCGGGTAGTGGTTAGTGTACGTTTTGTCCCCAAAGCCTGCGCTCTGTACAAATCATTGGGATTGTAGTTTTGTGACTTGTAAGCATGGTGGAGAATGAAGTGCTTGGTCGGCGTCGGTCATCTCAGATATTTGTTCTGAATACCAACTTGTATTCAATCGTTTGGGCCGGTTGTACTACCTGGGTGTCACATAGTTCATCATTTCCCAGGGCTATTACATCATCGATCTTAAATATTTGTATCTAATACCGCTCAAGCCGGTGCTAGGGCCGCGCGGCTGGGATACAAATCATCACAGCGAACCCTTTTAATGTTGCGTTTAATTGGATAGGCAATAACACGACAGACTCAAAATCATGAGTTTACACATTAGGGGCGTGGCCGATGGTGAATCATGAAAAACATGTCTTCCTGAATTTGAGATTAAAACCAGCCAGCTCGCCAGATCATACATTATTACCCTAACACGAGTTTTTTTTATTTGAGCGGATCTGTCATCACAGCTCCAGAGCTAGTGTGTCTAATTCATAGTTTCAACATGAACACCAGCAATAAATCCGCGGCTGAGATGCCAAGGCTACGACTTAGAATTCTTCGTATTCTAGTTTGAATGCGAGGAAGGTTTTCAATTAAAGTTATTGATTTGCTTTTTAGTCGCCAGGCGTCGAAAATTATTCTCGTCTCTTACATGTCTCGCCAATTTGGATTACACAATTTTTTTTTTTTTTTTTTTTTTTTTAATATTTTTATTATTTCCACATAAAACATATAAATAATATACAAACAACCCTCTAACAGTCCAATACCCACTCATTCCTTTCACACCATGGAATGTTTTGTCTGGTAGCTACACACATAAGCAACAAGATAGAATATAGTATTTCATCAATAATACCTCACAATATAGCTGAGCCGATATTACATAGATTGGAAATAATTATTAAATAAGCACCACCTTTTCGTAAACCGATCAATACGTTGAGACGACATGGCAATCAATTTCTCAGCGTCATACTGACTTTTAAAAACATAGAGTAAACTATCAATATTTAGACGTTTATTTAGATGTTTGCATTTGAAAATATAAGATTTAGCTAACATCATAAATGTATTCAAGATACATTGATCCTTGTCCCAACCCAGTATAATTTTTTCCTTAGTTATATCACCCCGCATCTTGCCAGTTCGCACCAACCATCGTTGTAAATCTACCCAGAGCTTACTAACTACTGGACATTCAACTAATAGATGCTCTATGGTCTCATTTACAGTTCAACAAAAATCACAGCTATTATCTTGGATCAATCCAATTTTTTTCAAAAAGACATTTGTCGGAATAATTCTATGTAAGATTTTATACTGTATATCTCTAATTTTTGTATCTTTGCAACAATGAAATATTGCTGAAAAAACACTTCTCCAATTAATTTTAGTTCTTATATTTAGATAATCTTCCCATTTTTCCATAGCCGGCGGATTTACTGTCTTTTCTAAATTCAGTATATCATAAAAGCATCTACAGCCTTTTGCTTGTCCTGTCAATATCCGAAAATGCATTGGTATTGTGAGATGAAACAATTTCCCACTTACATTTGTATTGTTGATAGTTTTCAACCACTGACTCGGTATGTTCTTAATCAATCTGTTAAAATCTAAAAGTGTACCTTTGATGTTATACTTCAATTTCAGTTGATCGAACGGTAATAATTGTCCATCCTGTCCCAATAAATCTCTAACATATCTTATTTTCTTGATATACCATTTTTTTATATACAAACTGGAGTGCACGAAATGTGGGTTGTACCACAGTGGTTCGTTTAATATGTCGGTCGTATCTTCAACTTTGAGTTTTTTTTGCAATAGATGCCACGCTTTTAAAGTATCTATCCAAAAAGGATTTCTAATTTTTTTAAGGATTTCATTCGTATATTGGGCACCTAAAGTGCAGAAAGCTTCAAGGCCCTTATTATCAAATAACTTACTCCATTTTTGGTCTTGCATCATTATCCTTCTAATCCAAGAGATTTTTAAGGAGTGGATCATGTGGAGGAGGTTTATCATTCGGAGACCACCAGTTTTATAGTCACCGGTTATGTATATTCTTTTTATTCTGTCAGGACCATTAGATTACACAAATTTCACAAATATAAAACAATAATCCAAGCTATCCAGAACAAACATTTGAATGCAATCATGTTCTTGTTCTTGCGAATTTTGCATTTAGATCCATAGTCGATGGCGTCTTTTGTCCAATCAGTAGACGTAGAATCTTAATATTCTTCTAAAACCATACACGTTCAATCCATCTTATATCGAATCACTTACCAACCAAAATCCTCAACAAAGAGATCTTTGGCACATAGGATGTCTCACATTTATACGGTAGTATTTCACATGAATTTGGTCTTCTGTCTGGATTTCAACTCATACTCGAGAACAATACCTTTGTATTCGGCGACAAAAGTTACACTCAGATACTGGGGGAACACCAATGAGCACGAACTGTGCTCTAAGCCTATGCAATTTTAGTGTTGAGATTCCTTGAAACACAGTTATATTCCGAGGTTGAAAATCAATTTGGAGCGGAAGAGAAAGATAAATAAATGAATCGTTGAAACGTTTCCACGATGAATGTTATCACAGAAAGCGGTAGCTTTGATAGTTTCTGTTGCATTCTGTTGCATTCTTAAGTCTCAAACGTTGAACGAAGGAAATTATGACATATATTATCTACAATCCAACAGACACTAAACATATCTGTCTTACTATTCTTGCCACCCAGGTTACACAAGAAACAAGGTACCATTAGCTTTACCTAGAATAAGTTACACCACTGTAACACGATCAGATCTTCGAGGAAAGTGACTGAATAATCGAATGCAATTTCTATAAAACAGAGCTTATCCAGAGGGATTGACTGATAACAGATTAAAACTAGAGCCTTAGGCGCGGAAACGGGGCTATTAAAATGTCACTATAGGCAGTTGGAATAATTCCACTAACTCTTTAGACGTTTCATCCCATGGTGAAGAGAAACAAAATTTGTCCAGTCTAATACAATTCGCTCAACAATAATCTCTGAAGAAATAGTACAATTGTACATGTACATAATGGAAAAAAATGACACACTCTGACTGTCTCTCGTATTTATGGTCAGGTCCCACTGTCAATGCCACAGCGCCAGGGTCAATAGGGCACAGACCATGACTAGGCCAGCCAGCCGTCGCTGATTCCGGCGTGAGCGCTCGTGGTCCATAGCCCGAGCATCAGGGATGGTTGTCATAGTCCAGTAGTGGTGAGTGATGGCACACCTCTCCATCGAGTGCACTCTGTCGAGGACCGCTTCTGTGAACTCGTCCAGGATCTGGCGTCGCCCCTCGTTTTCGTCGCCATCTGAAAACATGGACCGAACCACTGCTCGGTAACCCGTGAGTGAATTAACCACGGTCGCATGCTGTAAAATGCGAGTCGCATAGGGACGGGTGTCCGTCATGGCTCTGAAACCGTAGGAATGGAGGTGTGGGATCCAGAGAGACGTGTTTTATAGACCATGTCACACATGCGCGCCTAGACGTAGCTCTACGGGTGTAGTCCGTGATACGTACTATTCTGATGGGTTAGTCCAAAAAGAGAGCAACAACAACAACAAAGATTACAGCGCCGGAGGCGCTCCTGGATCCCCCGGAAAATCTTCTCCGCGTCTCATGGTATAGCTCCGGTGAGGCAGGCTCAGGCTGGTGAGGGTCAGGCAAGTAGCTCCTCTCGTCAGATAGGCTCAGGCTGGTCAGGCAGGCTCACAGGGGCTCGTTACCGTTGTTAATTGGTTAAAATAGGTTGATTATAGGGGGGGAGGTCGAGGTCGGTAATAAAAGAAGAAGGGAGGTCAATCAAGTTGGAGCCGTCGCCTCACCACGCTCACAAATTCTGGCTCGTCTCAGATATTTATCAATCTCTGATTGAATTTATTAGAGAGATTACCATACATCCATGTTACCACAGGGGCTCGTTACCATTGTTAATTGGTTAATTAGGTCGATTATGGGGGGGGCGAGGTAGCCTCATTTCTTCCCTACCTCGACCCCCCCCACAATCAGCCTAATTAACCAATTAACAACGGTAACGAGCCCCTGTGCATGCTACAAGCGGTCTCACATATAACTGAGATAATGGAATCTAGTTTATTTTTATCTTAGCCAGATTGTTGTGCCATATACATGTACCTTCATGTTGTCTATACACTTTCTGTAGGCAGAAGTGGTGTGGAATTAGGTTTCTGAATATTTGATGTTGGATAACCAATTCTCCATCATCATTGTACATCTGATTTGCCACAGGTTTCAACTGGAACATGTCTCCACATAAAATAACCTGAATACCTGAAAAAAAGAAAAGAAAAAAAAAGTCACATATGTGGTTAACTATAGTTTATAAGTTACAAAATTTTACATTCCAATTTGTGATTGGTGGGCATTGATTGTAGATTCCAGGTAAATTGTTATAATAATAAAGGATGTGCTATGTTATTTAATGTACATCATGTAAGCTGCTTCATATTTAATGTGAGCTTACATTATAAATCACAAATTAAAGCACATTTGGCGGAATGATTAAAGATTAATCAAACAGATAAATATTACATGTACGTAAGATTAATTATATATGCCCTTGGCGTTTTCACAATGGTATCAATATATAAATAGGTTGGACCCAATTGGTGTAGCCCTGAAACATGTGAAACAAAACATATTGTATCAGAAATACGGTACATAGTATATCGGTATTCCTGTATTTCATGTATGGAACTTCGCTTTAAATAAGCTTCTTTCACATTGAAATTCCATGTTTAGATTTCTTTAATAAAGAATAGCTTAATCCCAAGATATAAACTTGTACAACTTGTTCAAAATGCTTCTGAATCCAGTGTTTTGGTAGTGGTGCTGAAGGGGGGGGGGTGCAAATTTGGCTAAAATTGTATTGACCCTGTATATACTTGTTCATGGTTATAGTTATCGTCTGATCGCCTGCTGCCCAGTTATGCATTTTTAACTGGACAAAAAAGTATCAAAGATAAAGCAGGGACATCATAATTGTATACCAGTAGGGCCTATAGGGTGTTATGGTATTTAGCAACAATAACTACTGCCTACGGTAACTCACCACCAAATGGGAAAAGATTCCTTCTCACAGCCTTGGTTACTGCCTGTACTGATCAAATGTGGCCTTGGACATCATTGATATTTCATTTATGATGAGACAGTCCAGTTCTAAAATCCTCTTCTTTATGTGTGAATAATCATCATGATTGTTTATCAGATCTGCTAGTTCCGCGTTGGTGTACCTCCCGTCCATCATCCCTATAAAACTGTGTATGGTGACACCAGGCAATAGACTCGCCGCTATGCCCGTGGTGGCTGTAAGGGCAACATTCTTTCCCTGTTGTTTTAAAACATTTGCTACTTTTCTTATCAAAAACGTTTTCCCAGTACCTGCCTGCCCCTGGATAATAACGTTGTGTCCTGCGAGACAGGCATTCTCTGCTTGCTGGCTCTCGTCGTCCGCCATGTTGGTCTCAACAGCTGATACCAGCTGATAGTTCGCTCGCGACGAACCCTTGCGAGGAATTCTCGCTCGCTCTCGGGCACTGTGGCGAGAGGGCACGAGAGAAAGTATCGAGATTTTGGTCAATCTGGAAATATCGGTTAAAATTTGGCGGGCGAATGGACTTTTTTGCATAAAGAGGCCAGATCTGGAGAAGGTAAAGTAAGATATATGCATTTTAACCATTTCTCAGTCTGTTGAAAGGGAAGTTTATTCGATTCTCGAAGACAAGGAGATATAAAGCCAGAATTTGTGAGCGTGGTGAGGCGACGGCTCCAACTTGATTGACCTCCCTTCTTCTTTTATTACCGACCTCGACCCCCCCTATAATCAACCTATTTTAACCAATTAACAACGGTAACGAGCCCCTGTGGGCAGGCTGGTCAGGTAGCTCCGATCGGCAGGGCAATGAATGCACCAATGCCCTAAACATTCCCACTTTTATATACCTACATAGAAGTACCCGGATTCAGGCGCGACGTAGGCGGAAGCATTCTAGTACCCGAATGTAGGCGCAGACGTGAACGAAATTCTTTTATCGATCGCTCATTGGCTCTTTTTCTCGACCGCTGATTGGTCCAAATGGAACTGCCCATCCTTTCCAGGTTAATTTACAATCTCCTTTTTGTGTTCAAGCTCTGTATATCGATGCCGCAACATTGTTGCCGAACCTTGCCGAAAGGGTGACCTTTGACCTGGATGTGACCTTTGACCCGACATTCATCCGCGCCTGATGCCGCGCACTTCCGGTGATGCCGCGCACTTCCGGATAACCCGCGTGCGCGCGCGCGCTGCGACCGGGGCGGGCCGTGCCGGGGAAAATACGGACCCTACGTCTGAGTAAAAATTGGAGCTCTTCTGTGTTCGAAGGTAGTTTCAGTGAAACCCGGAAGTGACGTCTGTGCGCGGAACCCACACCACCACCACCCAACCACAACCATGGACCCATAGGGGTGGGTCACACACACACACCCTCACGCATCCCAACATGCCTGCTTTCTATACTACGACCAGACTGTGCATGCGCAGACTCTTGAACACGGACGAACCACTAGCCCAGGCGGATGCTCCCTCACGACAGCTTCAAAATAAGTCCTCATACGACACCATAGGATCATGAGGGGCTCACCAAAACCCTAACACGTCTATTTCCACACCCTTTTCCCAGAATTCCCTGTCTGCGCATCCGCAGAATGTGGACAACGGCCGAGACCCTAGTCCAGTCGGATGCCCCCTCACATAGGCTTCACATTGATACCTCACTCAACTCCATCGGCTCATTAGTGGCTCACCTACATGCCAAAACGTCTATTTTCATACCCTTTCTCTATTGCGCATTCGCAGAATGACGATATTCCGAGCCCACATCCACGCTGTGGGATGCCCCCTCTCATAGGCTTCACATTGATACCTCACTCGACCCCATCGGTCCATTAGGGACCCACCTAGACCCCAAAACGTCTATTTCCATACACTTGAACCGCGCATGCGCAGAATGACGATATTTCAACGCCACATCCAGCCCGTCGGATGCGCCTTCACCAATGCTTCACATTGATACCTCATACGACTCCATCGACCCACTAGTGGCTCCCCTAGACCCCAAAACGTCTATTTCCATACATTTGGTCTACCGCGCATGCGCAGAATGACCATATTCCAACCCCACACCCAGCCCATCGGATGCCCCCTCATATAGGCTTCACATTGATACCTCACTGGACTCCATCGGACCATTAGGGGCTCCCCTAGACCCCATAACGTCTATTTCCATACCCTTGGTGTACCGCGCATGCGCAGAATGACGATATTTCAACCCCACACCCACCGCATCGGATGTTCCTTCACGAATGCTTCACATTGATACCTCATACGACCCAATCGGTACACTAGGGACCCCTCTCGCCCACTTCGGGGATCTCCGTGTCCCTTCGGGCACCTCCGTGTCTCTTCGGTGATCTCCGTGACATCTTCGCAACATTGTAGCGAACGTGCAACAATGTTGCAATTCGGGGAGCCAGGTGTTCGGCACGTGCCAACCCCAAGCAGACGACAACGACATTCTGGCGGGAAAAACCCCACAGACAGTACATGGCCTATCATCTTGCGAACGTGCAACATTGTTGCAATTCGGGGAGCCAGGTGTTCGGCGCGTGACAAGCAGACGACAGCGAAATTCTGGCGGGAAGTACAGACAGTACATGGCCTATCATGTTCCCCTCTCACCGAACGTACCCATCACACCGGAAACACACGAAAGTGAACAATATTGTAGGGAAAAACCCCACAGACAGTACATGTCCTATCAGGTTCACAGGCCCCATTCACACAGACCGGAAGTGACGTCATACCGCACGTGATGGGGAAAACCCTAACATGTCTAAACATGATCCAAGGTCAAAGATGAAAGGATACAGGTCAAGTGCACTCAATGACCTTTAACCTCTGTCACGTGATATGCAAATTTCTGAGGTCAAAGGTCAACCGGAGGGAATCCGTGTTCTATATACTACTGTCAGACGAGCTGGTAGACCACTTGACTAGAATTAATCTAGCTCACTATTGACACGAACAGTGCCATTCATTGATTAAATTTACGAATTTACCGTTGTGGAATTTGCTCGTCGGGCACATAGAAAACAACAGTCCACAGGAAACATACCCACTTCCAGTCGATTCACCCGTTACATATAAAATGGGTATATCCGCTCTAACCATTCAAGCCGGAAGATGACAAACCATGAGAAAATCTTAATGAACCATGGCCTCGTGGCTTCCAAAGTGTCAATGCAGTGCCACCTATAGAACCGTAGAGAAAACCTCACTAAAATCCCCCGAAGCCCGCAAAAACCTGTAGGTGCCCAACCTCTCACTAACTGCGGGTAGTGGTTAGTGTACGTTTTGTCCCCGAAGCCTGCGCTCTGTACAAATCGTTGGGATTGTAGTTTTGTGACTTGTAAGCATGGTGGAGAATGAAGTGCTTGGTCGGCGTCGGTCATCCCAGGTATTTGTTCTGAATACCAACTTGTATTCAATCGTGTGGGCCGGTTGTACTACCTGGGTGTCACATAGTTCATCATTTCCCAGGGCTATTACATCATCGATCTTAAATATTTGTATCTAATACCGCTCAAGCCGGTGCTAGGGCCGCGTGGCTGGGATACAAATCATCACAGCGAACCCTTTTAATGCTGCATTTAATGGGATAGGCAATAACACGACAGACTCAAAATCGTGAGTTTACACATTAGGGGCGTGGCCGATGGTGAATCATGAAAAATATGTCTTCCTGAATTTGAGATTAAAACCAGCCAGCTCGCCAGATCATACATTATTACCCTAACACGAGTTTTTTTTATCTGAGCGGATCTGTCATCACAGCTCCAGAGCTAGTGTGTCTAATTCATAGTTTCAACATGAACACCAGCAATAAAACCGCGGCTGAGATGCCAAGGCTACGACTTAGAATTCTTCGTATTCTAGTTTGAATGCGAGGAAGGTTTTCAATTAAAGTTATTGATTTGCTTTTTAGTCGCGTCGAAAATTATTCTCGTCTCTTACATGTCTCGCCAATTTGGATTACACAAATTTCACAAATATAAAACAATAATCCAAGCTATCCAGAACAAACATTTGAATGCAATCATGTTCTTGTTCTTGCGAATTTTACATTTAGATCCATAGTCGATGGCGTCTTTTGTCCAATCAGTAGACGTAGCCTCTTAATATTCTTCTAAAACCATACACGTTCAATCCATCTTATATCGAATCACTTACCAACCAAAATCCTCAACAAAGAGATCTTTGGAACATAGGATCTCTCACATTTATACGGTAGTATTTCACATGAATTGGGTCTTCTGTCTGGATTTCAACTCATACTCGAGAACAATACCTTTGTATTCGGCGACAAAAGTTACACTCAGATACTGGGGGAACACCAATGAGCACGAACTGTGCTCTAAGCCTATGCAATTTTAGTGTTGAGATTCCTTGAAACACAGTTATATTCCGAGGTTGAAAATCAATTTGGAGCGGAAGAGAAAGATAAATAAATAAATCGTTGAAACGTTTCCACGATGAATGTTATCACAGAAAGCGGTAGCTTTGATAGTTTCTGTTGCATTCTGTTGCATTCTTAAGTCTGAAACGTTGAACGAAGGAAATTATGACATATATTATCTACAATCCAACAGACACTAAACATATCTGTCTTACTATTCTTGCCACCCAGGTTACACAAGAAACAAGGTACCATTAGCTTTACCTAGAATAAGTTGCACCACTGTAACACGATCAGATCTTCGAGGAAAGTGACTGAATAATCGAATGCAATTTCTATAAAACAGAGCTTATCCAGAGGGATTGACTGATAACAGATTAAAACTAGAGCCTTAGGCGCGGAAACGGGGCTATTAAAATGTCACTATAGGCAGTTGGAATAATTCCACTAACTCTTTAGACGTTTCATCCCATGGCGAAGAGAAACAAAATTTGTCCAGTCTCACACAATTCGCTCAACAATAATCTCTGAAGAAATAGTGCAATTGTACATGTACATAATGAAAAAAAAATGACTTGTAACAGATGAGACAAATTCCTTTTTTATTATGAAACTCATTTAATGATATAATAAATAATGTCTTCTCTGCATGTTACCAATATTCGTGAAATATTTTACTTTTCAGCAGGGGATTATAGAAAGCATATCCTTCAGCAGTATAATTCAGTATTGGGATACGATGTAAAATTCTTATCATCAGATGCACTGGAACTATGCTAGGATTCTTCCTCCCATAACATCATATTATATACATGTACCTCCTGCTGTTAGTTAAATAGTACACCCCGGGTTTTGGATGTTACAGGCGATAGAGTAAACACTGAATTACTCTGGTCATGGAGTTTACAAATGCTCCAAACAGATACACGTAGGCCAATTATATTTAAACAGGATGCCTGCAATTGGCCCTATACAGCCAACTGAACGGAGCTAATGACTTGGGTCATGCTTGTGTATGCAATTCCACCCAGTATAGGGGTCTACTGGAGGGGATCTGTGTGTAAATTCACAAGTTACATACTGTAAATATAAATCTTGCAAGAATGGAGGCCTAGAAAATTAGGATTTCTTGCCAACGTGGTAAACTTATGATAAGTATGCCTTAAATTATTTTCTTCTACATACAGTGAGTGTACTGGATAAAGTTGTTATCAGTCAGTGATTTATGACATCCTCTCAGGAAAACACCCTACGGCAACCCCAGAATGGTATTCATATTGTATTCATGCTCTAAAACAGAAAAACTCTAGGAAATTGACATCTGAGCATACTAGAGAATATCAGAAAATATTTAACTTCACTAATATAGACCTGGTGGTGCAAAATATAGTCACAATAGTTGACCAAACTATCTGCAGTAGCTGAATAACTTGAGGACTCTTTTCTTCTGTTCTTCCTCTCAAAGCCTAAAGCAGTTCAATAAACAACCAGTCACCCTGGCAACGACACTACTTGTGCTCAAGTTTTCTCTCAGTATTAGAACAGGACCATTAGACCCTACGGGTCTACACCGCCCCGTGAAAAGCTTCAGTCATGGACATTCGTCAACTTAGTACCACCGATGTGGTCAATAACCCAGAAGAGAGTATCATATTTATACACACACACAATCCTAACAATGATAATTTCTTTATTCTCATTATTATAGATAGTATATCCATGTTAGAAACAAAGTAACGGTCGTGGAAAGTCCTTCGCATTGTTAAAACATCAAAGCAGAGAGGCAAGTTGCTAATCTCAAGAAACGTTGATAGATAGCGCAACTTCGGTCCCAATGTCAGAAAATATACATGGGGAAACGGGAGTTATTCTACGAACCTCGGACCTGTACACACACCAGGACAGATAGCTGAACTGAGGCATCCAAACATCAACAAACGCATAAGCAATTTTCTTTTCGCTAACCCAAGCGTCCTTTTGAACCACGTACATTGACAATTATCTCCCACATCCAGCATTATTGTTATGAACCTTGAATTTGGCCCCGACTCGATGCTGATAAGATGTTGAATGCCTTAGTTTCATCTCATACTGCCCCGCGGTCAAAATACTATTCTGTGGTCAATATGCATCGAGCAATGACAATTACGACGACCATTACTTGTCTGCTTTTTTTGACGTGAACGTCATATCATCGCAAAGCATCTGGCACTTTGCTCTGCACTGAAATTGTATGCCTACCAGAAGAATTTGTTTATGGATCTAAATTCAGCTTCTAAATTTAATATTGTGCGACGATCCACGAAATTTTTATTGTATTAACCGTTTTTATATTTGATAGTTCCCGCCGCCGACTTCAACGGCTTTCTAATTGGTGCAACCGATGCGGGCTATGCGGCCGGCGATTGGCACTGGCCTAACGGTCAACAAGTCGACCTACTTGTTTGGAATTGGTGTGAGTCACACCCGGGGGCGGAGAGGAGGGACAACGTCGCTGTGCTGGGACCTAAGGATTATTCACCTGCTTGTATGAAAGATGTACTTTCAGACGCCAGCCATTTTGTATGTGAGCGTTAGATGAAGTAACATAAATATTCAACAATAAGGGACGATCGAACAAAATCGACTTCTTTTAGGCTATTTGGTCGCTGACATCATGGAAAACAATCGAAAAACAGGATAGTATGTGCAGTGTACTGTTGTATAGGATATTGGGACTGGGCCCAATTGTATGAAAATATTGCCTTGTTTTGAGGGGAATATGCAGTTTTGTTGCCCTGAGGATGTGCATATTGCCCGAGCCGCAGGCGAGGGCAATATGCACAGCCGATGGGCAACGAAACTGCATATTCCCCTCACAACAAGGCAATAATTTCCTTGTTATATTTATCAACTTAACTCTGTGCTAATCTATTATCTCTCGAGCAAAATAATGTTTTATGTTTATTTTGGAAGAGCGCAATCCTTCTGAGTTGATTGCTTTCAGTGGGCAATCGCCAGCAACATTATTTTTCATGCACGAGATTCCACGGATTCGGAGCTGCTTCACTACTATCGTGTAAATCTCGCAACGCAGGTATAGTTGTTCGATGCCGCTTGTTTGTTACTCCAATAATGTGCTTGGGTACGATTCTACTTACAATTAGATGGGGGGAGATAATTTATTTCTACTGTGTTCTCCAGCTTAAATCAACTCGACGAACTGCTCCATGATCGGCTGGGCTGTTCGCAGCGCGACATGAGAGAACGGGGCGAACTCTGTTGTAATTATCTCCCTTTAGTGTATATTCCATGGGGGGTGGAATATGCAGTTTTATTGACCGGGGAATATGCAGTTTTATCTCATTACAATTTATATAGGAAAACACTCTAATAAATATAATATTATACAATTATGTGATTCCAATGAGGTGAATACGATGTTTTATGGACCAGAGAAAACCAATATTCACCGAGGCCGAAGGCCGAGGTGAATATTGGTTTTCTCTGGTCCATAAAACATCGTATTTACCGAATTGGAATCACATAACTGTTTTATTATATGAAGACTATAATTTAGAGTAAGAAAATAGGGAAGATTACTGTATACTGGAGTGCTGAAGCACTTTAAGTATGGGCAGCTCCTTATAACACTGAATCTGATGATGAATGGGAAGAAACAACTGTATTAATGTAGATGATAATTTTATTCTAATCAAAACATGTACTGGTACGAAGGAAGCGAATATCACAGCGAATCTTGGAACTTCATCAACAGTCTTTTCTAATGTCAGTAGCAGGTCTAATATTTAATCAAATTGAAAAAGTAAACGTGTTGTGTCAATGTTCAAATCTGTTCATCAATTGAATATTACCCACGTCAACAGTTATAGACTGGAGCCAACCAACTGGTAATTAATTGTAATATTTGTACAATTATTGAAAATTGGAGCCGGAATTGATGGTGTACTCAAACAAGTATATGTTGTAACAAGGCTGCTTTCGGCATTTTCGGCTTGTGGGATTTCCATGTTTTTTAACACCTCATCAAAATCATCATCCATGGACTCCATCAAATCATCCATTTGAGAGTTAGTCAGGGGCTCGAGTGCTGAATTTCCAAGATCTGGGAGATCGGTATCGTTGCTGGACAAGGCTGTCAGTCCAAGAGACTGACTCAGTGTGTGAGACATATCTTTCTTAGTTTTACAGTCAGTTTGACCACTATATGTTTTCAAAGAAGATTCAGATTTGTGACCAGTTACAGACATAATATGCCGACTTGGGAAGCGCGCTGAATCTAATACATGTACTGTGGTAGCTCTCAGAGAGTGATTTGTATATATCATCGATAAATTGCCATGCTTGCTGATCAGTGACATCATGTTGCCCAGCTTGTTGTGACCCAGCCTTGAATTATCGAAGTAGGTACCATCCTTAGGAGTTTGTTTTGGGCGCTGAAACAGGTATGAACACTTCGGGTTCAACATCCGCTTGTATCGGACAAACGTCTTCACAGGACAGTTATCATCATCTGAAAGAGTGAGAGGATATAGGGCCTATTAAATAAAACTGATCCATGGATTATACCGGTACAAAATAAGGGTAAATAACATTTGTTCTTATAAACATGCAAACGGATACAAACACTAAAACAGATTTTGTGACGCAGTGTTGGAGAAGTCTGTTGAAGTGTGCAGTACAAACACCACGACGTGAAAAACACAAGGCGGACGTGGTAGCTAGGGGGGGAAGAGTTTGAGACCATCCAAAATGACAAGAATTTTATGTTTTTCTCTTCCCCTTCCCCTATACCTATACGCCACTGTACCATCAATAATCAAATAACCAACGCTGATTCACCATAACTATAGTGTATGTTTTCGGCTACAAATTTAAATAAGTATGTAACTACCTTTGGTTTGGTACATCCGACCATCCGCAGTGTCAGAATCTTCCTGGTGATTTTTCGTTTGCTCATCCCTGACTTTGTAGACATACAGTAGGCCCTGGGAATCAGTTGTCACTGCGAAGTCAGAAATCTTCAAAACATGTAGATTTTCCTGCCCCCTTCTCCCAAAATGAAGCATGACATCGACGAAGACTTTCATCTGCAAATGATCTGCCCGACTCAAATCAAAGGACGCATACAGTTTTACCAAATCGTCACAGTCAATCGGGGGATGGTGATCAACCCCTCCTTTCCCTTGTCGCTTTAGATCTTTCGTCACAGCTTTGAATATTTTGTCCGACTCCTTCAACTCAGGACCGTTAATTATGTCAAGGCCATTGGAGGAGCTGAAATATCTAGCAATCTCATGCCGTATTGCGATTATACTTGTTTTCTTTTAAAGTTCTCCTTTCGCTGTTCGAGCTCCGGCATAAAATTTTCCCAATGTTTCGTTCAAAGTCTCAGCAGTATACTCATCTAGGTTATCACTGAGGCCCTTTTCACTCAAATAATGCTGAAATACTCGAACTGCGCCTTTTGTTGCCTTCCGAGTATTCACCGAATCCTTTTCATCCAATAATTTTCGCAAATCTTCAACCGAAATGTCCGCGAAACGTACGGACTGGTCAGCCATTGTTGATGTCGGCTGTCAAGAGCACTTGACGGGCTTCCCGGTGACGTCATTCTGGTTCTATTTTTAGTACGCACCTGCAGGGCAAAAAGCTATATTCACCGACCGGTGAATATAACATTTTGGCAGGTGAATATCACTTTTTGTGGACTATCACGTGATGGTCATTGAACCAATCACACGAACGATACAATGATGGTCATATAATAATATGTAATATTTACTTTATTTGGCAATAGGCTAACTTAAATGTGAGTTGGCTCATCATTCTAGTTCACCTACATTGACTGTTGTGAGTGGGTCGTTGAATTCCTAACACGGGGCCGGGATGATCCCAAAAGCGCTGCTGTCTGTGCTATTTATGAAGAAAGTATTTTTCTGAAAATAAGTTGATAAATATGTCATTTTTTTTGTTCATTCGCCTACTCTTGATGATCTGCCGTTCACGGTCAGATCCAATATTTGCATTTTATGAAATACCATTGAATTGTTGGCACCCATATTCGCTGACGTCGGCTGACACTATTTGGTAGAACGCCGCAAAATGAAATTGTCCAATTTATGGGACAAGATGGAGCAAGGCAAGGGGATCAGTTTGACAAGTATCGCTCTCGTATTCCTATATGTCATGAATACGCGCCTTGCCGGTAATATAAAAAATAGCAAAAACCACCATCTTTCCTTCCCATAGTGCAATGCGAACCACGAGTAAACTTTTGCCTCACGCATGCTGTAAGTATAAGACTGAAAATTGCCGAAAAGGGTTATTTCGAAGGATTTTTTTGCATGATTTCTTCAGACTTCTTTAACTCTAGAAAGGTTCACTGACATTCCAGGTCCCTGTCAGCTTCTGACACTCAATAAACAAGCCCATGACGATGATTTTTTCCCGAGGCCCATGTTGAAGGCATTGCTGTATCCGAATCTTGTTCTTGAAAATTGGTAATAACCCTTCTGTTTTTGCCACTTTCAGATGACCGGCAAGTCGTGTATTCATTTTGGAAAGCTAGAATAGGGGAGCTATGTAGAATTTTCCATCTTCCTACGTTAAACTTTGCGAGACGGAAAGCTGAATTGTCAAGAGTAACACTTGTGGGGGCTAAACGACGGCAATCGTTCTAAACAATGCTAACACCTAATGGAGCCAAGCATCGCCTGGTGAGTTTAATTAACGCCTGGTGGGGTTAATCCACGACAGGTGGGGCTAATCTACGCCTAGTAGATCTAATCGGATCCAATTGAGTCTAATCGTGGCCTGTTCAGGCTAATCATTGCGCGGTGCATAAGCAGCCACATCAAATGTGTCATTATATCAATATCTGATTGTACACAGAACTGTTTGCACGCGTATATATCTTTGTAATTAAAGGTGATTAAATGTTGTTATTATTCCTTCAATATTGCCGTAGTATTTGCTTTCCCGACGGAACGTCGCGCTGTGATAATCATACGACACGCTTTCCAATTAGACAATATCCAATTGTGCATCAATAAGGATATAAACACTAGTTAGTTTCTGTCACAAGAGAACCGCTGAAGGGATTGTAACGATGACGAAAAAAGATCACGATATGCCTATCTACATATCCATATTTCAGACCAACATTCTCTCATATAACATGAACTTCCAAACAATGTTATTCAGCATAATGTATCTCAGTCACGTCTTGACTGTGAATCTCCATGTGGACACGAACAATATCTTGCAATATGTGGTTTTCAACCCTGAGTTGAATGGAATCAGACACAGTAGTCGGCCGGCCAAGACCTCAAAAATGGATAAAAATGAGTTATAAATGTACCGTATTGTTTGTTACCAATGATTACCCAAGCTGAATTAGTTGTATGTAGTGTTTAAGGCAGTCATAGATAACACTTTAATTATTATAACTAAGGTCATTTTATGGTCATTTTTGAGTCAAATGAGGTAAAAAAATTGGTAAAAATCGGTTATAAATTAATATGAACAGTACTAATTATAATATAATTATATTCCTACACTGTGAAACACCCTGCCAGAAATTTATTATTACCAGTGAGTATTCAAGCTGAATTAGTTGTATGTAGTGTAGAGTTTAAACCTACCTGGCCTGGCGGGGCACTTTCCGCCCCTCCCCCCGCCCCCTTGCTGTTTTTTGCTCCTATCTCCGAAACGACAACAAATTGAGAGCTGAAACTCCGTGAATTTTTAGATTATCATATTGGGGTCATTTTGACCTCCCGAGCAGAGAATCATGGGTAAATTCAAAATGGCGGCCATGTGGGGTCCCAGAAAAGTGATGGTTTTGTTATATTTCTTCAAAATGTTTGCTTTTCTGTATGGAAAAGTGGGTAAAACCTATTTTATTTCATATCAGATTATTATTTACTAATTTATCATGCAGTTTTTGCTAAGAAAAAACAAAAAATTCTGACCGAAAAATCGTCCAAAATGTTCTTTTTGAAAATGACGTTACAGTGATGTCATAATGGCGGCCATCTTGGATTTTTTTATATTTTCTTGCAGAGCTTGACGCAAAGATATAGTTTGTTAAGTTTCAACCCTCTAGCCTTAGCGAAAATATATAGGAGGGGGGCACTTTCCCCCCCCCCCCCCCCGACTGCGGTACACCTCAAATCGCCCAGGTCAGATAGGGTTAAGGTAGTCACAGATAACACGTTAATTACTAGTATTAAGGTCATTTTAGCGTTATTTTAGGTTCCAAAAGTACTGATTGTTACGAATGACTATCCAAACGGAATTAGTTGTATGTAGTGTATGGTTTAAATTAATCATAGATAACACGTTATTTATTCAAATTAAGGTCATTTTAGGGTAACTTTTTGGTAAATGAGGCCAAAATGGGTACAAATCTGTTATAAATTAATATCCACAATACTAATTATAACGAATGGGTATACGAGCGGATCGGAATATCTGGATTTTTTTGGCATATGAAAATAGATTCAAAATGGGCATAAGAGGCTATGTACAGTAATATCTCGGTTTTGATAAATTTGCGCAATGAGCGAAGAATAGTGCCTTGAACTATACGAGGAACATTAAAAAGTATGATTTTCGAATGACCTCATATGGCCGCCATTCAGAAATTTCCCATCAAATCTTCATGTTAGGGATACGCAAGTAGATTCCAAATAAGAATAGGAGGTTGGGCTATGCATACAGATCTCTCAGTTTTGATAAATTTGCATAACGAACTAAGGGTAATGCCTTGAACTACGAGCAACGGCCAAAAGAGTGATTTCAAATGACCCCATATGGCCGCCATTTTGAATTTATTCCATCAAATCTTGAGATGTGACATCTGTAAATAGATTCAAAATGGGCATAGAATGTTGGGCTATGCTCAGAGAGCTCTAGCTTTTGATCAATTTGCATAAAGAGCTAAGAATAAGGCCTTGGACTATACGAGCAACAACCAAAAGTGTGATTTTCAGATGACCCCATATGGCTGCTATTTTAAATTTGACCAGCAAATCTTGATCTTTGAGATATGGAAATAGATTCAAAATGAAAATAGGATGCTGAGCTATGCTTAGAGATCCTTCGGTTTTGATAAATTTCTACAATGAGCTTAGAATGATGCCTATTATATGAATAACCTGAAAAGGGCGATTTATGGATGAACTCACATGGGCGCGATTTTGAGTTAACGCATAATGGTTAATCGCTAGAATTGGAGAAATGGGCTAAAAATTAGCCAGATATAATATTCCAAAACTACGGAAAGTCTTCGCTCAAGATTTTCAATCATTCTGGTGATACCGCGAATGTTCAAAAGGGCACTAAATTTCCGAACCTCTATCGCCCAGGACAGAAAGGGTTAACCCAAACTACTTCAAACTCGAGAAAGAAAACTACGCACCAATAATTATAAAAAAAATGCAGGTTGCTATAATTCACAAACAAAAATACTGAAATACCCTACACTATACTTATCTTAAAATTCACCCCATAGAACTACTTCAGATTTGATACCCATTTCTTGCACACGGATTTTCATATAAAACAGTTTTAAATTGTTTTAAGGTCCATCTATTGGCCATCTTTGGATCTTATTTGACCACGAAATGACGCTAGAATGACCTAAAATTGACAATTTGTCTTGGTATCCACCCCTACCTTGAACCATACTGCATACAAAAGTACTTAACAAACAGCATAATATATATGAAATAAAACAGAATTTTCCCTCATTTGACCATTTACGGACCCCAAAATGACCTCAATTCCAATAATTATCAAGCTAGCCGTACCTGTGTTAAAACCCTACAGTACAGAACACCAATTTATCGTGGATACCCATTGGTAACAAACATCACAATGGAAACTAGGTTAGGAACAACTTTTACCAATCTTGACCTTATTTGACCCCAAAAGTGACACCAAAATAACTTTTAATGCAAAAAAATCTTGAATGGATTTGTCTAGTCATTTTTCGCAATGATGCTTTGGGGCGTTGATTGACATCGTCACAGTGCTCACGTGATCTAACAAATTTTACATGACGAGGTATGTATACACCACGCACCCTCGGCAATATAAATATAAGGAAAATCATAGTATAAACTGTCGAACTTGTTCTCCTCTCTTAACGTATAGTTGACGGGAGAGCAATAGCTTTTTGTTCTTCTATATATATGAAGGGCTCTGGGCTGATTTCATGAAACCTAACTCGAGGCAATTTTCGCGCTTGAAAGTTCAAGTTCACTTGAAAATTGCCCTTGACTTGAGTTTTTGCTTTTCATGAAAGTTCATTTGAACCTTTAATCGCACTTCAGTTCAAGTCTGGTCCCTCCCTTGAAAATCCCACTTGAGATAAAAATATATGAAAGAAGATGGTGTCGAAAAATGAGTTGTTTTTTTCATGTGCGCATGCATCATAATGCACGTATTGACATTGTTCTTCATCTCGTAGATCCAAAATGGCACATACAACTTGATAATTGTTTTGAATTGCACTTAGCCAAGTGCGAAACTCGCCCTTGAAAAAGTCAACTCAAGCGAGATTGGTTTAATCGGCCGTAAACATGTTATATTTATTTTATATTTATAAGGCCCGCGCCCTAAAATTTATAAACTTTCCCACACTAACCGTGCGTAAATTAACGATTTAGCACGCTTATGAAAACATTATTTCTATTCTATCTCACTACTCAAACTGATTATCAACAAAGATTACAACGAAAGATTGAAAAAATATGGTAAACTTTCACAACCTTTCTTCCCTTTGTTGAAATGTGCCGTCCGCCTCAGTTGGCAGCCTGTCAATTTCAATGGGCGAGTTTATGTGATCTCTCAGAAATGGAAACAGTGAAACATACATGCATACAAGCCTGTTTGTGTGGCATTCTCAAGCAATCACGATGGAACCAACAGTTAAATTTGAGACAGAAATTTACGTCTTTAATAAATATTAATTTACAGCCTTTTCTCAAACAATGAAAAATGTTGCGAGTATTTATTTAACTAGGAAGGAAATTTATATTCACGGTGCTATTGGAAACATTGGCATTTTGGAAAAAACCCGCCCCAAGATGTGATGACTCTGGAACAGATGTGAAATTACAAACATTTGATGTCGTTTGTAATTTCTGTGGCTTGTAACCGACATCACATCAATGATAGACACACCCTTCTCAAGAGGAACCGTGGCATTGTTGATCTCAAGCAAATGGTTGATGTAACGGGTGGGCAATCTTTAGATGTATTCATTTATAAGACTTGATTATAATATAGAACGAATTTGATACCTCTAAATATCCGTATGTCCTATTTCATTTGCCTGTCGGTCTCTGGCTCATTTCGTTTGTTATCCAGATCTCTTAATTTCGCATCGTCAGCGGAGAAAAATCTACCTTTGTTCAGCTGATGACACTCGTGTTGTGTCTCACTTAAAACAGCACGAAGAGATTCATCATCTGCGTCTCTCATGAACTTTTCGATCTCCGCTTCTCTAGATAATTCGTATCTGAAAGCACGTCTTGTTTCTCCTGTTTATTATGTCCCAATTGGTTTGTAAATATCTGCGATCATACATTTTCTGCCTTTAAAATAAAGTACCTACTTTCCAACTATCCAATCTATTTGTTTATTCGATTGTACAGGCAGACAGGAGACTTTGTCCTGCCATTTATCACCCGCCCTGTGAAATGGATTGTCCCGAGCGAACACCTGTGCGTGTCAAGATCACGGGTGTAGATTTCATACGTCACAAAGTTCTTAACCGTGCTAAATCGTGTAATAATTGCACGGTTATCAGTGTGTAATTGGTGTAAGTGTTATAGAATAATCGTTTCAGCACATATTTCTATCCACGCGAGAGCAGATTTAGATCTACCAGCAAAGTGATGCAAAATGTGTACCGGTACCCATTAAAAAATACCAACATTCGTATACAATAGGTTTGAAAGAAATTGTACATGACACTACCAAATTGGAAAAAAGATATTTCAATGAGATTTTTGTTGAAATAAAATATATTGACTAACATAATTCTGAAGTTACAAGCAACAGTATCTACGTTAATATGACATGCTACTTTGATCAAATTTTATCATAAGCGCTTCTAGGTGGACGCCCCGGCATTAGTTGTGGATGACAGTGCCTGCGCGGGCGGTCTGTTATCTGCGCCATGCTGCGAAATGAGTATTTCGATACCAAGGCTAGCGGAGAAATGCTTCTCATGAGCCTTGCCTGAGAGTCCAAATTGTCTCCAAATCTCTATGTTTGGAAGAAATATTTGAATTACTAGCGTCTTGTCCGTCATTCATATCCAGCCGTCGTCCATTAGAGAATATCCGCGTAAATAATCCAAAGACCTATTCCATATTCCATATAACAGTATTAGCACCAAATTCAAAAAGATAATCATAGTATTCATTAACATAGGCTTGTTTCCTGCAAGAGAGAAGCGGTCAACAGTTTTCAATGATGCCGGCAAGACATCATGATGTTCCAAAAATATCAAATCCGTATCGCTGATCAGTATTCTTAATCCATAATATTCGTTCTGAAGTCGTCATCTAAAGAATGATGTATCTCAGTCACGCTTTGATTGTGACTGTTCATATGAGTACCATGAGGATCTTGAAGTACATGGGTTCATACGGCCCCTAGCCCCGGGTTAAGCGGAATTAGACACAAGTTACGAAACGTAGCGCCATAGATCTTGCACGCTACGTTCGTATTTTGCTTTCAGCATGCGATATGTTTCGCCAAATTTGAGAAACTTTGAGTGGAGGCGCTTGGTGGAATAGCCCTGTTTTATAAGTTTCTGCAACAATGTTTTGTGACGTTGATTGAAATCGTCACAATTAAGACAGGATCTAGCAAATGCTACTAGGCGAGATATGTATACGCCATATGCACGTCCCACTGGAATATTACTGTCCAGAAAGGAATAGTTTACGATGTCGAAATTGTAATCATCTCTTTTGTCATAAAGTCGACGAGAGAGAATGCCCGCTTCATTTTTATAGAGATAGAGATCTAAATATGATATGCCTGTAGGGCTATCTGTAGTTTCCTTCAAATCCAGTGAAGGTGGATATATATCATCCACTGCGTCATTTATATAGCGATTATCCATAGCGAGAAGATAGCGTTTGGTGAATGAGAAGGAACGGGCTTTGAATGGATCGGTTTTTGAAAGCGTCTGCATATAGTCATATTCACGAGAGAACAGATACAGGTCAGCCAACAGGGGTGCACAATTAGTACCCATTGGGATACCTGTATGCTGCTGATATATTGTGTTGCCAAATTTCATATAGATATTTTTAATGAGAAATTCAAACAACTCTATAAACAAAGAAACATCCCATGAATGATATCTCTTGTATGTAGTCGAGCTAAAGAATGCTTTATGGCTTCCGACATTAATATATCTACGATCAGTAGACACGGTAGAGAATAAAATTGTAATGCCATTTTTTTCTCTCAAAAAGCTATGAAATGAACATTAGTAGTATCTAGAGGAGAAATATTAATGCCCTCTATAATGACGCAATACTTTCCAATTCATTCCTGTTGCGCCATATAACTATGATGATTTGAATAGAAAATAATGAGCGGTATATCGCAATAATGGAACAACTGGCATATCTGTACTCTGTGCTATTGCTTCACTTCTTGAGCTGGTAGCGCGAGCATACAGTGAGACTCCGAGTAAACTTTATTCATACCATTTCGCAGCTCGGAAAACTGCCACTTTTGATTATAGACAGGCGCAAATTGATTTATATCTGACATTATTTCGACGGCTCACTGTTACGATTACAGAATGAGTGTAATCGTGCAAGGAATAAAGGAGAGAAACGAATCGAATCGAATCTATTAAACCGCTTGTCTGTTTACTTTTCGTTTCCTGAGGGACAATCAGTCTGTTAACAGATCAATATCGTCATACAGACACATTCATGTCGGCGGTATCGACCCAGTGTCAGTTCCGATCCACTTCCCGAAGCATTGCTTCTTCACACAATCAACATCGCGAAATCTTAAAACATTTAGTCCATTCGAAAAAGTCGATCAACCTCCCAATCACACATAGTTAAATTATAGTATACATTTATTTGTTTTGTTTGGAGATAGCCCAGCATACCCACTACATACGCATGCGTACGTCGGTCTGCGTACCCAAACCATGGCACGAGTGGTTGGTGGGTGTCCGGTGGGCACAGGTTCATGTTGCTTCAATGCATTTTGGAACTTGGAAATGTGATGTCTAGCACTGTAATATCAGTTGCCTTTATTGTACCATGTAAGTGTCCTGTCTCTGTCTTGTGTGCTGTCCTTAGTGTTTTATAGGGTGGATGGAGGGTATCTGGTTCTATGCTGCTTCAAAGATTTTTTTCTGTCAAGCAGCAACTTGGACGGGTGGTGCTCGTTTGGTTTCTCGTGATATGACTGAAATAATGTTGAAAGCGGCATAAAATCCTATTCACTCACTCACTCACTCACTCACTCACTCACCCCTAAACCATGACACGTTTTCATTCAACAACAATGTCGTTTGCCTGATCTTCCCGACAAAGGGATGATTTTTGTTTATCACATATAATTATCAAATCGTACTAACTATCTGATATTAGAATTCACCATGAAGGCTTCCAGCCCCATCGTAGCTCGACCTTATCACTACCCTTCACATTCTTCATAACCAAATGTTCACTTATATAATGCAAAATGAATTATTCAGTAAGAACCATTGTGATTACAAGTAGTATAACAAGTGCAAATTTCTTATAAATACTGGGGGAGGCTAAATGGGGGCTGTATCACCATTGACCTTAATATCACTTCCGAATAGAGATTTCTTCCAGTCACCTGTGGATACAAAAATCGCCATATCGCAAAAAATCCGGAAAAAATGTCAAAAAGCCGGAATGACATTCTTAACACCTGAGTATAAATTTCCAATCTGAGTACAATGTAGGGAGTGGAGTATATACGATTTACTTTCTTAGCATATGACTGGTGGGTTCTCATCCCTGGTGCAATGAACCACGTAAGATGTCTCGAAGCTCTCATGGAGTAAACTAAGATGGAATGGATTTTACAACAAGTGACGTCAAGGTGCGTTTGCGCAGTCGAGGAGTATTAGAGAAATTGATTATTTCGCGGATGGGTATGGCGTGTTTGGAAGATTGTTGAGCCATATTTTCCCCGAATGGGCCGTGCTGGGTATCATCTTGAAGCTTCCGGGGTCTTAACTACGATCGCTTTGGTTTATACTGGAAGTGAAGTAATGTTGTACATGTACAGTTGCAGAGTTGACCTTTTGGGGCACCATCCTTGCACTAAATGTGCGGTACATTTTGTCTTGGATTCGAGTGTCTTACCGGAAATGACGTCATGGCGCGCATGCGCACGAGAGGACAAGAAGAGAATGAGCATGTTTGACGAGTAACGGATATAAACCCCCCTCTAACCCCAAAGGCGGTGTTTGGATGATATAAGGGCCACTCTTGGTCCAATTGTAGCGTGTATGGTGCCGTATTGAAGTTATCGTGGTTTAGAAGACGACTGGCCGGTGCGGTGATGTTGAACTTAGACGTCTTGGTGCGTATGTGCTATCGGGTCAGTAGTAGCAAACACACATTTCCCGTTCGTACTGGCGACTGGGCCCCTATATATCCCTATACATTAGCCCATGGAAGTGGGCATGTGGACCTTGGACGGTAGGGAACAATGTAAGGGCTCCATAAAACAATATCGAGATAAAGTTGTAGGCGCACTTGGATGGGTGAAGCATATATATTGCGGTGGACATGTTCCTGCAGGAGATCTTGACGCAGAGGCGGTCGGATGCGGGAACGAGAAGGTCTGGACTTGTCGCGAACGGGATCTGATTTGTGGGCTGCAAATGCGCAAAAAGGATGTGGAACGCTCTTACGAGAACGACAGCAATGAGAGACATTGCGTTTTCACAAATCGAGATCGCTGGACTCAGACATGCGCAATTAGGCATTGTGGATAGGAAATTATGAGTATATCTACTATGGTATAGTCAGCTCCCATTTATGGTACAGGGTACTGAGTGAATGAGTGAGAATGTGAGGAAAGAGTGAGCGAGTAATTGGTGAGACGAGATTGAGTTAGGTCCGATTGAGTGAGTGTGGCGCACCAAACACCTTTACATCTTGCCTTGGCACCCAAACGATGGGTAGTAAGACCCAACCACATACTCACACACACCCACCTATACTTAATGGTGCATTCCACACCTAAAAACCGGCTCAAAACCCCGTAACAGTATATATTTTCTGCATGGGCATATTCGTACCATCATTTCAGGAGACAAGTGAACTATAGAAATTGAAAGTGAAAGACGCGCAATCCTCCTAAAACCTCCTTCAACTTTTCTGGAAAACTCCATAAAATGTATGAAAATGTGTCAATTTCGACCCACCACCCAGAGAAAACGTATCAAATGATTTTCTTTTTATGCATGGGAAATTGTTCCCTTTCCAACGAGCATTTTAAAAAGGCGAAAATACAGGTGGGTCGACCTACTCGATTTTTTTGTAAAACTTTATAGCCATAAAGGAATCATCATTTTCACGCCCCGAAAATGTGCGGATTTTTACCGGCCAAATGTTTTCTTCTGGCAAGATTAACTCTGTAGTTGCACGTAGGCGCGTTCCCCCAGCAATTGTTATATGTCCGTTTGGAGGAATTGTTATGTCCTACAGGATGTTATCACAGATACCAGTTCGTCAAAAAAGGAAGAAGAATTATCGGGCGGCCTTCCTTATTATGAAATTAGGAGGGTGTGAACCCGTGGTAAGTGTGGACTGCACTCTTAGATCCTAAAGTCTTAACTCCTTGACGCAATCGAATGAAAGAAAAAGGGATAAAGAATTATCCTCTCCAATGCATTACGCCAATGCTGGAAGAGCCGCGTTGGAGTGTTTCCAATTCACGTAAGCTTTTGTCCGCCTGTCCGTTCATTCGATACTTTAACGGCAACATATCCCTGAACATCCATTCGCATTTTGACCGCATTTTCAGGGACTCGATAGGTGGTAATTCCATATCATCTTTCAAGTAAGTCTTGGTTTTCATGCTGGGCCGATGAGTAGTGGAAACAAGCAGAAACTGTTTAAAGAGAGCAATACAATTTTTTTTTATGGTTTGGGGAAGCATGTGTATCTACCACTAATGGTAGTCATCCTGTCCGGCGTCTTTGATAGCATGGGTATAAATAGCCGCTTTAACAATACGATCTAACAAAAAAAGTGTCCCTCGTCTTCCTCACTCTGGCTTTGCTGGAATGTAGGCTGATTATCGAAGGCCGAGCTTTAAGTCTGACTCCCAGAAGATAGACTTTCAGCATCAGTCGGTATACGCTCAGAACACTTACTGTAATCCAACATAATCTCTGTTTATTCGTTTGTCCGGCCCGCGCCGCCAAAGTTTTGGTCGATATGCCATGAAACTTCGTCAGGACAATATTGGAGCCATATCGTGTAAACCTAAAGAAAGTTAACCCTACATGTTCTGGGGAGCATTTCCTCCTCCTAAAAATTGTATTTACCCCTTTGAGCTAGGGGACTGAACCTACCATACTATAGACTTGGGCCAAGCTCTACGAGGAAGTGTCTAAAAATACAAGATGACCACCGTGATGACGCCACAGTGAAATGTCCTGAAACTGAGCTGTAGCTGTACCGGTAAATGAAACAGCAATTTTAAAAGGGCATCAAATGTCCATTGTGGCTGGGAAGGTCTTTGGTCGTCAGGTAGAGCAAAATTGTCAGCATAACAATGGTGTCAGGCCGAGCGAATTAAAAGGGTTGGCCATTGTGTTACTGAAAAATCACCCGTTGTACCCATTGTTGTACCCAGAACCTGTATACGTTGTTTTGTGACTCTTACACGACAGATGGACCACACAATTCGAACACTCACCTTTATGTACTGTAACATGTGCAGTGTTATTTGTCGTCATTGAAATTTGTTCAGGATGGTGTTTGAGGTAGATGACGGTGTGTAGGTGGGAGTGAAAAAGGGTAAATTACGCTAGTAATATATCATATACATAATATTGACATATTCGTGCTATTTTTCATCTATATTTTTCTATAATTGTATACAGTGAGAACTTTAGATATATGTTAATATATTTATCGTGAAAAAGTATATTAATTTACAAAATCTCCCATGGATCTGTGAACTATGACAATTGACTATATTCATTGACAGAAAACGTGCTTACATGTTTAGATATTTGATTTGTTGATGTATATATTGGAAAGACGAGAAAGAGAAAACAAGAATAAGTGTAATAATAGTAAAACAATTATATATATATATACATTAACCCTTAGCTTTTGTGCTAAACCAGTATGCTCTTTGAAAAAGCTTAGTACAGGAGAAATTCGTATTAGCTCATGTGATTATCGGCAGTTTTTACGTTTCTTGTCAGACTTCTACCTTCACCTCTGACATTTTCATGTCGGTGATTCGAAAGAAAATTTTCGGAATAAAGTTTGTCGCAGTTTTGTAAATTCGATGAATTTGTCTGTCATTTTCTTCCATATTGTTCATGCTCTTGATGTAGGCCGAGGCAGGGCTATTCTACCAATAAGGTGAGAGAAATCTCCATGTAAAACCCCAAAAGTCAAGCCGGAACAGCCAAGTTCACTCTCAGCTGCACGAAGCAGTTCAGCACGATCTCCTGTAATTTGTGAACTGCAGTCAATACTATTGAGTAGCATGTACTTTCCAGGCCATGGTCCTGGTAAATTATTGACAGAACCAGGTAGGGGTTCAGTTGAACTGGAAATTCCCGAATGTTAATGTTGCCAAATCACAATGTACATTCAAATTTTACGTTTAATAACAATAGCAGATACATCAGAATCAAGATTACATTAGTGACTACTGTTCCTATTGATCCAGGACAGGACATAGTCTGCTCTAAGTTAACCTCGATAGGTGCGAATACAGAGCCAGTCATTCAGAGGGTGGGGCAGACGCTTTCGTATAGATTGTATACGACTCGCGAATATGATGGGATCTAAGACTGCATTCAGATGAAAGAGGTTCTTAAGGCATCTGAGAATGATCTCTATATCCACTTTGCTTAAACTGGTTCTTCCCTGAATTTGGACTAAAATCTTGAAGAAAGGGGCTGGCAAATACAGAGCCAGGGACGTTAGCAGGATAGAGAAATAGGTTATAACCAAAGAAATAGTCTTCTTTAGAGGTTCTGTTTGGACTGACGAGGCTGCCTTGTTTTTCAGTTTCTGTAGTTTTAAAGCAACAAGAATTCCGGAATAGACAGCGAAAGTAGTTAACGATATTGTTATGGACAGTGGGAATTGAAGGATTGCAAACGCTGGTTTTGTCCCGATCTTTAACTTGTAGCAAATTCCTGCTGGTGTTCTCAATGGCATGAAGTATTGAACTATGGCGTAAGTGGTGAAAATACCACTCGGAACAAGCCAGATGCATCCGAGAATCAGTGCGGTGATTGCTCTAGGGTATCCTAACATGTGATATGTCATAGGGGCGACGACGGCGTATGTTCGGTCAATGGCGAGGGTGAGAGATGAAAATAGTTGCACATACATTGATAACGACGTGAGAGAGTTACCAAAGAATTCATAGCATGTCATGAAATGCCTCTCTCTTACACCATAAGCGAAAAGGACCAACTTGAATATTTCAGCCGAGGAAACAAGAGGAAACAGCATGTCTCCGAGCAGAGTGCTCATGACTAACACCTTTGAACGGAGAGTTTTCATAGGTACTTGTCGAAGAGAAGATAACACTACGGAATTCGCAAATAATGACAGCATAGCAACAACACACGATAGACTCATCAGCAAGGAAGAAGTGAGACTAAATTTACTGAGTCTATCGTAGGTATCCACTGGAATCTTTCTCTGGGTAGTATCGTTAAATCCTATGGTAGTTGTCGTCATATAGAAGAAGGCGTCCAACTCTGACAGATCGGTAGGGTTGCCTGTCATTTTCTCTCAGATATCTCGCGATCTGAAAAATGTAAACAAAATGTTTTAATTTACAATCATATGATATCTATTTATTCGAAAGAATCATGTAGACGTGTTCTTCACATCCCTGACTTTTGTGGAATAATGTAATATCACATATCTGAACAATGGCTCATAATTCTTTAAGAAAATGACGATAAAACGTCTGAAAGCTGTTCTCAGAATATCCTATATTTCTTTTGAAGGTGAATTTAAGCCGTACGACCTCGGGCATTACATGTTAGTTTTTCTGGGTGTTCTTGCATTCACCAGGTTTACCCCATGTTGAAGCGTTTACTCCATCAGACGTCCACGATGCTCATCCATTAACATGAGATGAGTTGTTTAAGCTGATCTGTCATCACAGCTCCCGATCTAGCGTATCTAATTCCGCCTAAGCCGGTTCTAGGGACCGTGTGGATACTTCATAGTCTCCACATGAACAGACGCAATAAAAGCGCGGCTGAGATACTAAGGCTACGTCCGAGAATCCACCGAATTCTCGGGTCTGATTGTTAGGTGTAGAGTCATATGGTTGCTTTTTAATCGCCAGACGTCGTCAAATTTTCCCACCTCTTGCATATCGCTCCAATTTAGATCATTTAATAAACTGTTTGTGGCACTTTAGAATTGGAAGAACATCGGAGAACTTTACGGTCAGAAATGCTTAATAATTGCCCAAATATTGCATTTATTCATCACACGAACTGCCGTCTTGGAAATCGTAAATATTGTGCTCTCTAGGGTTGATCAATTAACTTTATTCTGTTTTCACTTTCCGTCGTTGGTTCGGGATAGTTGTCTACAAATTTGCAACAATCTCTCGTTATGAAGCCCCTCAAAACAATATGAGTATCGATCAATGACGCATGAAAAGCGTTAATAATATCTCATCAAGAAATTAGACTCTAATATAGCTTTTTGCAATAATTGGTCTCAGCCTGTCCAACTTCAACGTAAGTCTGGCGGAGCCTTTCTCATTTTATCTATAACTATATATTACTACATTTTTATTTTACAGATTATACATAAATACACAAATGCAATTTTGGTAACTGAACATGCAATGGGTATAAAATAAAGTGGAACCATTCATGATATTTTTCAGCTATTCAAATATATGTCTTGTTTGTTCTCTGTCACATTTTTAAATAATGCAACATAGAAAAAGGATAAACGACTTTAAGCTGTGACTCATTAAAAACTGAGATCGGCATTTTGATTTTACTTTGTCTGGCGCAAATATGCTGATTGTGAGGTTCCAGATCCAGTACTATTCAAGAACAGTGGAGCACAAATCTGTCTGTAGTCTGGTAATTTTCAGAAGGCAAATAAGTATATTTTATATTTTTGTGCTGTTTGGTACGCCATTTTCCAGGCCGGTCAACCGAAAGATCGTGTAAAAGCGAGTGAGCGAGGCGATCAAGGTTTTACCCGATCTTTTGGTTGGTACGTCTGATAAATCCTCTAGCAGTTTCCAGAAAGTCTGATGATTTTATTTATCACCTTCCTGTGATAATATTTAGCACCTTTGTATAATTGAATTTATTCATTTTTTACATGTTTCAAATAGTTTTTCCGTCTTAGATTGCCGCAATTGATGATTGCATATCACTTTTCTACAAGGTTAGTCTGAATTCCGGAGGGGAAATTTGCTTAATAAGTTCGGTTCATATGACCATAGTCACGTCTATCCGGCCCGTCCTGCGCCATCCGGCGCTCATTCGGGATTTATAGACGGGGCTGGTGATGAACTACTATACTGCGATTTGGATTTGAGAGAACAATTTACCTGAAGATATATGTTATGTTCATTTCTGACACATTGATGTGTTCGCCGCAGGAGAGGGTGTGCACACGTGGAGGTGTCTCCACAAGCCACAGTTGATTTTGTTGGGGTCTAAGAACTCAACGTTCGTCGAAAATTTATTGACCATTATATCTTACTGGGATAGAAACTCTTATAATGTAATTTTCTATAATATTTAAAACTACCAACACTTCGAGTCTATCTGGCTTGATTCTACATAGCGAACTCTTAAATAGTGAAGAAATGAGATCGCCGTGAACAGAGAAGTATTGTTTAGACCAACCGTTAGTATTCCCCGTTCAGTCAAAGGCTCCAAGTCGACTTGGTCTCGGTTATTTCCTAATGCCGACAGTTCAAGATCTGTCAATGTCGACGACTATTTCACTTCGAATCTGGAAAAAAAGAGCGGCGACTATGGAATCTGCATTGTGTCATCAATTCGTGGGATCGTGGAGCAGAAGTTCTTCAATTCTTAACAGATTAACTCGCAATTAAAAAGAATACAATATCTGAATTGTCGTTATTCACTAATCTAGCACATTTGGTAAATGCTTATGTAAGACACACATCAGTATTCTAATGGGGACCAATAAATAACATCGAAATTTTCCAACTCCAAAATCCTTGTCCCCTTGTAATAATTGACTTCCTGTTTGTATACGCTACGTAAAAAAGTGATATTTGCTACACATTGAGTATATTTGTAAATGTTTGCGAATACCACCCAAATGTGTTATAAATGTATGGTTTATGTTTGGCAGATGTGGCCAAAGCATTTGCAGTGCATAAACCATAAATTTGCAATACATTTTGGTGGTATTCGCAAACATTTACAAATATATTAAATATATGATAAATATAACTAGTGATAAATATCTAATATCCACGAGGCGGCCTCGCTTCACCGGAGGAGCATTAGCGGTACCGGTTCTCCAAATCCCAGTTATGTATATTTTTACACACACCAGTGCGACTGAACTGAAAATCAATTCCCCCTATATAGGAAATTGGAACTGATAATATCCTTTATCACATATTTGCCTGTGATACTGGACATTTAGCCCCGTTGATACTGTGGAATGACACCGTTCCATATCATGATATGGATTTCTGCCCTCACGCGTGGGCCTGATATCGGTTATTTGCCCTTGGGCTGATATCGCGCACAGGAGTGGTTTTCCCTCGAGGAGCTCGTCGCATTCTCTCCACAGTCTGACCGAGCGCACTTTTGTGCTTTTCAGCTGGATCTGGCTACGTATTAAATGTTTTGAAGTATGTATGCTCATTCGATAATCGATCCTGAATTTGAACCTTTTCGCTCTGGTGTATCATCAAATAGGACTAAGAAATTTTTGCAACGTTGACTGCAATTTACCGAGGGTCCAATTTTCGATGAAAACTAAAATCGATGTCTACTTGTTTTGTCAATTATAAATTATGCTATCATTCATCTATAAATATGTGATAAATAGATTATGATATACCCATTTCCATATCGTCCCTGGCATCAGCTCTCGATCCCCATATCAGCCCTCGGGCCTTCGGCCCTCTGGCTGATATGGGGGTCTCGGGCTGGTACCAGGGCCGATATGGAAATGGGTATACAATAATCTCTAAGTATCGCGAGACTCTGACAATGACTTGTATAACCTTGTGGTACTCCGACCATCTGCGATGAGTCTTCCCTAAGCTAGAGCTATATAGCGGTGTCATCGCCACGTTTTTCCGTATTCCCATATTGGCACTTAAGATCCACTCCTTAGTATCGTGTTTAATACTAGTAGAATTCACAATGAAGGGGGGATTCTTTTCTGATATTAATTGTAAAATTGAGAATTTGTTCTCTTTCCAAATCTTGTTATAAATAGTACACTTCCAAGTTTAATTGCTAATAAAGAACTGAAAGATTGTGTTTGGGTACGGGTGGTTCGTTAGGTAAGGATAGGTCCAGTTTTCTATATAACTTTGATAAATCGCATCTTTTTAGAAACAAGTTTGCTGCTAAAATTTTCATACTTTTTTCATATAGCGTTATCGATAGCCACATCATCCTCTATTATGACCAGAGGGGGTTTGTGATAGTGTATCACTTCTCTCAAACGACTAAATATCTTCTTGAGAACAACCACTTGAAGGGTACCTCATACACATATTATCTGTGAATTTCACTGCCTGTGTAATGCATTGAGACAATACCTTCTTCGCTATCTATTTCTACCTTTCAAGTGCATTGCTTTCCACTAATATTATATGTAAACTTCACTTGTAAAGCACTCAGACAATACCTTCTGTAATCTTCACGTCAAGTGTAATGCATTCAGCCCAAAGTCTAAGTAGGCTTCATTCTTGATGTACTACATCCAGACAATGCCCTTACAATAGCACACTGAATTTCGCCAAATACCTACCATAACTTGATATGTTATTAGGCAAGATTTTCTTCTGAAATTGATGAAAATGTTGGTCAAATTTTAATAATGACTGTGTATACATATGTATTTGTGTACACACCAAGTGACACCGTGGTTTGTGTACAAATGTACACTCCGTGGTTCTGAGAGTCTATTACATTGACAGGCCCATCAGCTGTGACACTGTCACAAATGGCTGTGGGCAACCCAGTTTCCATCTCTTAGCTATGTGATTAGAAGCGTCTGGTCCGTCATTCATAATTCAGCCGTCGTCCATTGAAGAATATCCGCGTCCATAATCCAAAGACCTATTCCGTATTCCATATAACAGTATGAGCACCAAATTCAAAAACACAATCATAGTATACATACACATAGGCTTGTTTCCTGCAAGAGAGAAGCGGTCAACAGTTTTCAATGATGCCGAAAAGACATCATGATGTTCCAAAAATATCAAATCCGTATCGCTGATCAGTATTCTTAATCCATAATATTCGTTGTAAAGTCGTCATCTAAAGAATGATGTATCTCAGTCACGCTTTGATTGTGGATGTTCATATGAGTACATGGGTTCATACGGCCGCTAGCCCCGTGTTAAGCGGAATTAGACACAAGTTACGAAACGTAACGCCATAGAAGGTTTCGAATGGTTCATTATTTCAATGGGATTTCAACAGCCATTGATGCTTTGGAGTATGAGGCATAGATGCGTAGATGCAAATATAGTAGCATGGGTGGCAAATTGTATATATTGTAGAATTTTCGGTCTTCAAGACGACAAGGGCGTGTTCTTGATCTTAGATATTATAACGCAAGGTCGTCTGTTGACTTGGGAGATGATGTATACAAAGCCCTTTCCAGATATATAGATTCCAGCTCGGCTCCGAGATTTCTCGAAGACTTAGAATGGATGACAACAACAATGAATTTCTGATGATACATATAGTTTTTACTATATACACTTTCGTTCCAGCTTACAACATTCACATAGTTTGTTCCAGCTTACAACATTCACATGGTTTGTGAACTCTATCGGTAGACTCTACACATCATGCCGGTGGTGGTAGGACAGTAAGATAAAATAACTGTAATTTGGGAAACGCCAGACATTCTCTTTTCTATTGTCCTGAGTAATGATGACCTATCAAATGCTCGTAAAATTTATGACAATGATATTGGTTAACTGTCTCATTTTCTAAACATGCACATCAGACTTTGGGATTCACAAAGTACAATTCAGTGCACTTACATAGCCATGCAATGTTAAACCATACAGTCTGAAGTTATATAACCGTTTCTCACAAATAGCTGTGTTCGCAGATGTTTACAATACCTGACCTAAAGGGTCATGAAACAGAATCTCGGAAATAGCTTTGCCAAAACAAACAGAACTTGAAATCAGAACACATCATAATATTTTAAGTTTGCATGCACTGATTGCTGGGACAAGTATTGGCTAAGAAGTCTACCTTTACGTGAAAGTATGGTGGCTAAGAAATTCTATATTTCACAATATGACTCCGATCTTCTCCGAAACTGTATTTATACAGTAGCACATCAGGTGGATCTGCCTCTCCCACCGCCAGGACTACTGCTGTCAACTCGCCAAGCAGATATCTGTTTTTTGCCTCTAAAGTAGTGCACGGTCTTTGTCAGTTTGGAGTCGAAAGGACGGGCGTATTACTGAGCAGGATCAATAACTTGGTTCTTGTTGATTTGACAAGAATACAGAACGTTCCCATGCTTCTTGCTGGATTTTGCAATGGCTACACTCTCAGAAATATTCAGGGAATAATCCTGAATAGATGAGGCTGCACATCCACAACTCAATTTCAGGGATTTTACCTGAAATCCAGGGACAATTTCCTGAATTTCAGAAAAAAAGATCCCTGAATCAGAGGACTTTCCCTGAAATTCAGGCAAAATTACCACCCTGATTAGTAAATTCCCGACCCTAATGAGGTACCTAAACTCCCCTAAAATTCAGGTAATTTACAACAGGCACACCTTTCACCTCTGCCTTCTCGGCATCTTCTGTTTCAAAACTACCCAGGAACTCAACTTGTCGAAGAAACTCGTCGCGCTTAGGATTATAAAACGCACAGGTATTTTGAAAAACCCTAGTTATACCCTATGTTAGTTTCCAGATGATGCATCTGAGATCCGAGTACTGTTTCAGGGAGTGGCGCCTTTGTCTGTGTTGGCGACTTCTCGGCTTTTGAACCCGAGTAAATGTTTTATAGCATAACCTGTGAGATCCTTTATTTCCGTCATAATTTGTGGTCACTTTCGACTCCCACTGAGTATTGACATACAGACTACTTTCCGCGCTGTCATACTTCGAGGAGCATGTGGAGAATTTAATATGTTTGCTAGATGTGTTTCTCAGATCTTGCAAGCAATCAATTTGTCATGGGCGGAGTGAAAATGATCGTTTTTTTTGGTTAAAATGGAGGTTGTGGAGATCGTGTCCGTTTTGTCGAATGTAACTATGTTCTCGTGATATTCTTAGGTTAAATCACCGGATGTGTTCCTTTGTCCAATTAACAAGATAAACACGATTACTCATGATAATAAGACACAATGTAATTTGATTCATGCGATATGAGATTGCGATATTTGTCGTTTCTACACCGCTTTCAAATCCTCACCCTCCGAGTTTTGATGGATATTCAATATAGTTTAGGATCTCGCTTGGTAAGATTCCCCAATACAAACGTGTGCTCTGAGATTAGGGGATTGCTCTGCTCTGAGATGAGGAGTTTGCTCCACTTGACGTGTAGGCTACATCATGTCTATGATTTGGAAATAGCTTGCGCAAGGAGTCAGGTAGAAAGTCCGTAAATGGGTGTAGAATCGAGAGAGGACAAACAGATTTGGCTATCAGACCAGTCACTCGCGGAGTTATATATTGTGTCAAAAGTCCTGTGATATCCATTAATTCGATTTTGTTGATTTTTTTCTCAGGTAAATCCTGCTGTCAATTCCAATCAGTAAGTTTCTTGTGTATAATTCGCAAATGTATTAGGTAATTAATTGTATCACTTATGAAGTTTTTATTTTATCGCCGTTGAAATAAAAAAAATCCCAAAACCCCAGAGAAAATAAGTTTAGAATTGTGATTACGTCATATAAACCGAATAAAATTTGGTAAATATAATGGGGAAAGTAGCCATCTAGCCCCATATTCACTGAAATATCTGAGGAGGGCGATACAGGAGAGTGATGGGGAGCAAGCTCATACAGTTAGCTCATGATAGCCGTTATATCTGACAGTTGACCAAAAGTAATAAAAATGGCTTAGGTTAGGTTTCCGTGGCCACCATTTCCTGCATACCTGCAATCTTTTCTAATGTGTAGAGGGGTCTCATGCGCATCTATTCCTGTCAGTTGTAAGATTGAAAGTGTTTGATTTGGATTTCAAGGGTTGAAATTGTAGAACTTCGCGCAACGAACCCTGAATAGCTTTCTAACTTTCTATTCGCACTTTATATTTCAATCCGCGAAAGAAAGAGACTTGACATTATGCAAAATATTTGTATTTTACTTTATTGCATAACAGCAAAAAAAACATTAAAATTATTGAAGTTATCAGCTGAATCGCTTCATCAGCAAACCAAAATTTACGCCATTCCTCGTGACATCGTGTACCATAAACATGGGAAAATGTGGCGGTTATCCGCGCTTTCAATTCGACGCCATAGAAGAAAGTGACTTGAAATTATGCAAAATACGTTTTTTTTACTTTTTTTTGCATCACAGAAAAAAATTACAATTATAGGACTTATCAGATGAATCGCTTCATCAGTATACTAACATTTGAGTCATTCATCGTGCTACAGTGTGCTATAAACAAGGCTGGAATATCTGATTGATTGTTAGAAACAATACTTGAAGTGTTAACCGACCCCGCAAACTTAGGGAAAAATCTCAATTTTAAAAAGGTATCCGTTACATTCCTATTTCTTTTTAAAAATGAGCAAATTATGTTTCATATTAATGGCAATATGGGGTAGGGTGGTGAAAAAAAAAATACGGGGCCTGTCCAATATCTAACTCAATAGTCTGGATATTAGGCGAAATAGCCGTGTTGTTTTACTTTTTCCATTCCCGAAAAACCTATAACCATATTTTAAGTTATCAACTGAATAACTTCATCTTCCATCCATACCGTTGCCTTTTGCAGGAAACAAGATTGGAGCTTGTGTTACAGAGCCAGAGAAATGAAGTTAAATGTTGCCCAATACCCAAAACTTAAAATGATTAATTTTACAAAATCATTCGTCAATTTGTTCGTTCTTTAACTTGCGGGTATTCGATAGGATCTGATCTTGCAAGAACGGTTTTCCGAGCTGTCTAGTTTACTCAATACTAGAAAGAGGAATAAAATTAGTCATCCCATTTGCAGTTTATTTAGAGCAGGAAGGAAAAAAACCGTTACAATAATTTAGGCTATCAACTCATTCGCTTCATTAGGATATCATAAACCGTGCCAACAATCAACCTACCATTTGCAGTAAGCAGAACCGGTCTATTTGCTCTAATGTTGGATCCGTGAGTCATATTTTAACCCCACCCCCAAATTAAATAAAAGTATTCAACTTACCAAAACATATTTTATTCTCTATCGAAACGAACAAATATTGTCCCAAATTATAGGTATGTGCAGTAATGTCCTTGTTGTCAATCTGGCTGAATGCAAGAGATTTCAATTCAGGAGAAATATCCCTCTTTCCCACTTGAGGAAAATAGATGTGAGGAAATTTTGATGCCCTCATCTGAATGGCTTCGTTAGCATATGCTAATTTGTGCCAGCTTTCAGGCTATCATATTCAGTGAGCAGCATCGGAATATCTGTTCTTGTATCGGAGAAAACGCGAACTCAAGAAGATTATAGGATTGGTGGTGAATCCGACGACCTACATGTATTTCTTGCCACAGTTCGATTTGTTTCTGTAAAAAATATCATGATTATGTCTCATCGCCATATCTGTCAAGAAAGTTGACCATGAGCTTCCGGGAATTGATCTAGGATGTCGTTTTGCCCACTGCAGGTCAGGGGACTGTCCTGGATGTCGCGCACCTCAGATCATAGAAAGAATTTATCGTGGTATCATATGAGGTATGTTAGGCTTGCGTCTGGTCGGTAATTATTTTTGAGAATATGTTACATGTTTGCGAGTGATACATATGTTTCTAAACTTCTTATGGAGGTATGGGGAAGAAGAAATAACACGTTTTGCCTTATAGATTCAGAGCCAAATTTGGATTAAACAGCAATCTTGAACCGCCTTGATCCTTGAAATATAAATTGCGGTTCTCTGGTATTTTGGAGCCACTGGAAATTTTTCTTCTGAATTTGATTGTGGAGGTGGGGTAGTATTTGATGTAATACTCGGACAGGTATTAGGATTTTGTTTCTGGCCAGAGATAGATGGATGATGACAAACATCACTATAGACAGATGCAACGGTTGAGGTGTCATTTCAAGAAATTGTGATTGTGTTTCCTTCAGATGAAAAAGTAAAAAATAAAAATAAAAAAAACTAATATCGATTACTCATAATGTCGTACACACAGCTCGGAAAATGCACTGCTTTTTGTCTACAATCATACGCAATATCACGAATCTTTTTTGTAAAATTACGGATTTTGGGGATTTTTGGGGGGGATGGATCGCTTCTGCTTCTTATGTTGTTTTTTTTTGTGCGAATGAGACAAGTAAAATATCATATATACCGATTGTATTTCAAGTACGGGTAACACGATGCATACTTTCCTCCTTTTTATGGAAAAACAGAAATGTTACGAATATTTTTGTGAAATTAGGGAAGATTTTACGCTATTTCTCTGAAACTAGAGAAGATGTTTTGATCTTATTTTAGCAAACGTTACCCAGCTGAATTGCTCAAATTTTGATATACCGATGAACTGATACATTTTTTACCTGATTTCTTGACACTTTCGATGACTTTATTCACTACCTGTAATCGTAGACATAAGTTGTTCTTTTGATATTTCCGTAAAATAGAGGATTTCTTGACGAATTAATGCCATTTTACCCACCTGAAATTCAAGCTCACAGTCGATCGGAAAAGCGCGCGTGATGACCTCCACACATTAGAATGGGATGTAGATATGCAGGAAATGGGGCTCACGAAAACCCCTGTACAACTTCTGGCCAACTGACTATCTGAACACAGAGTGTTGGCGGGAACATGTAAACATGTAGCATTCTAACTTTCATACAAAATGGGAGCTAATAATATCTCTCTTGTAAAATTACTGTTAGTGGATATTAAGAAAACGTTAATGGTAACAGAATTACCTAAAGTGGCATCTGAAAGGCGATAACAGTGGAACTAGCGATCATAGATGGGTGAAGAAAGGAGAAAGGTACGTTATGTATTCCAGGAGGCCGCAAATTCGATAATTCACTTCAGGTGTTGTGCAACAGTTGTCTCGGCACTTAGAAGCTACGAAAGCAAAGATGCTACCTTTTAAAATAGTTATGTTATGTTGGCAATAACTGGAAAGACTAGGGTGTTTCAAAAACGAATAGATATGTTTCTTCCCGTTCGATACCTTTTTATCTTGTCTACCATGAAATCATAGCTATATGTAGAATTTGAAGCATTGTGAAGCTATCATAAACAACCGGTTAAGTTTGTGAGCATCAAATGTACGCGGCGAATCAAACTGAGAAAAAGGGAAAAATCAGGACAGGAAAACTTTAGCATGGCCAAAATTATTGGAAACCATTATCGATAAGAGCTGTAGTTAGAGCTTGTTTTATGTAGGTTCCTAAACGAAATGAAAGTCGTTTAATCGAGAGCTTACCTTATGTGACCGATTTCTGTCTTCACAGACTAATCTGGCGTTGATATAATCCTGAATCCTGTCTTCTGTATTAACTCTGTCCTGGAAATGTCGGGCGAAGGTGAGTGCAAATTATATTGTGGCATGTTTTATATACTTTTCACAGAGCTAATACCACGAGCAACCGTGGTAGGAGAGAAAACTTCAAAGACTCATGTTGGGATATCATTAACGTAATTGATATTATCATCTAGAGCAAATTGAAATGTTCAGGCTTCTCATCTCGGCGTTGAGGAAATAATGATATGGGATACGCTTGTGTTTATTGATTTCGAAGTCATGATCAACCAAACTTAAAAGAAAGATGTGTAGATATTTCTCTCTTTAATGGATTAAAGCAAGGCACGGCATTCTCATAATGACGGCTTCATATGTACATTGTGAAACCATTAACTTCATCATAAAACAAATACCGACCACGTACTCTAGCGGAAGGAGGATGTATCCCGTACCCATTCGACATTTCTGTGAGGGTTAGGGTCCATATATATTCCCCCCCCCCCGCCACACTCACACACACTGTAAATCATGTTATGAAATGGGCCTGATTTAAATTTCTCTCAGTTTCCGCTTGAGACCTCTGACCCCATCCCGCCACAAAGCGAATCGCCTCTGTGAGTAATATAATTCTGAAAATTGTGAAAATCGATGCAGATATTCTGCATGATGAAGTGAGCCATTCTCACAAATAGTCAGTTTGTATATTGGTACTCGAAAGCATGTCCAAGAGTTTGGTGGGTTCTCCTGTATAATTTGTTTGAAAATATGCACAAAATAGCATAAACAGTGTGAATCATAATTTGATTACGCCTGTTAAATCTGGCGAACTCCTATGGGATGCACATTCGGCTTCTCCTTGTCCTTCTCCTCCCGACATTAGTTAGTTACTTAATTTTTCAAGATTCTTCTCAAATTTCACCGGGATAACTATGGAGTCACACAGATGTGGTGTACCTAACTTGAGGTCACTAGGTCATAGATCATGGTCACTATGACCTTAAAAAGTGAAATTCTTGAAAATCGTCTTTTTACGAGTAGAATAAGAGGGGTAGGCAATGTATCTCAAAACGAAATTGAGGTGAAAGTCCAAAGGTCAAGATACCTTTCGCCCAATAAAGCAAAAAAACATCAAAATTCAAATTATGTTTTTGTGTAGCGACATCAATCAGAGGTGACATGCCAGGTACTGAACTTGTCATAGGTCAGACAGGTCAAAGGTGAAGCTCACGAGGAAAGGAAAACACAAAATCGATAAACAGATTCGAATGATGGGCTTTCAATTTGTTAAAAAAAAGACTTTTGCAGATTTCAGGAAATCTTTTTCTTTTGTTTCAAAGTTTTTACATTCTTTTTTATTTTAACAAATGAATGAATCATACAAAATGGAATCATAACACATCAAAGCAATCATAATGGTCTGAGAGACCAATCTTTTATGGCGAAATAAATGGATGACTGGGATGGAGAGAGTCGGCGTGCATTTTGTCGAAATCAACCCCACAGCCAAATTTCACCCGAGACATGTTTTGCTGATAGTGAAACCAATTACCATACTTGCGACACATATAGCGGTGAAAGTTAATATTAGTCTCCCACAATCGGTATTTGAACAAATGGACGTTGTATCATGTCTATCCAATAGTTCAAATTCAATCTTTATATTCGCTTTCTTCGTCTGCTCAGATTGGCGGGTTGAATAATGGGATAGCACAAATTTAGATTCAAAGGTCTTTCATAAACTACGAGTGGAGTCTGTCATTTAAACAGAGAAATCTGGTTCTTCTGTTAACATAAAGAATTCGCAGTGACAAGATTTGTTTGTATTGGATCTGAATCATGGCTATTAACCCTATCTTCCCTGACTTTTCGGGACGAGTCCAGGACTGGGGAGGGGTGGGGGGGGGGATGGAGTCGGGCATTTCAGCCCCCTAATTATTGTTCTTACTTCTTGAGCCAAGGAACTAAAACTTACCACTATGCCCCTGGGTCAATCTCTGTCAGAAACTGTAAGAAGAAAATCCAAGAATAACTGTAAAAAGAATTACGTTACAGTGTCAGTAAAAAAGCTTTTTGGGCGCTTGATATAATTTCTCCACAGAAGTGCATGATAAATTAGGAAATATTATTCTGATGTGAAGTTAAATAGATTTTGCACACTTTTTTCCACGGAGCTGCAGGAATTTTGATGAAAAATGACAAAAATATCACTTTTCTGATACCCCACATAGCCGACATCTCGAATTTACCCATAATTCTCTGCCCGGGGTTATGCAAATAGGATAAAAATGGCCCTAATATGATAAGCTACAAATCCAAGGAGTGTCAGCTCTCAAGCTTTTGTCAATCCGGAGACAGCGCAGAAAGTTTGGTAGGGGGCCATAATGCCCTTCCCCCCCTCACCCCCCACGCTCGGTAGGGTTGAGTATGACCTCTATTCTGGGCTGATCTGTTCTGTCCTGTAAGAAACGTTTCGAACATATGTCTGCTTGTATTCCTGCTCGACTCTCATTGCTTTGAGTAATAAAACAGGTATACACGTTCACAGTCTGTTCTAAACACGTCCTGATTCCGAACGCGAAATAGTCTCCATGTAAGGTATACTGTTCAAAGGCGGTGAAGCGGAATAATTCGCTGCAAAGGTAGCGAATAATACCATATACAAAAATGTGTAATTTCCTGAACTCTCTATCGGTCACCAATATACGTACCGGCATAATTTTATATCTTTTGGGGAAGCGGGGTGCCTTTATGTGAATAGAAATAATTATTTGTTTCCTAGACCATGAGCCATGGGTTGATGTCTGATGATCGCACCTTAGATGCATCGCACTTTTGGCATTTCTTTCCATTGAATCATTATCAACACTCATCAGGCAAAACAGTTTATCGATTATTAAAGGCATAAACTCAGTAATAGCGTCGATTATAGGTGGTGGTATTCCTTATGATCAGATCCAACTGCGGCTTGTTCCTTAATTCCTGGGATTTAGGTATGATGGAGACAGAGGCGTGGTAATTTATTTTGTAGTTTACGTTGTGTCAAACAGAAGTGTCCTAATTCTTGTCCCACATAAGACAACGCATTGATGTATAATGTTTTCATAAACCATGGCTGATTAGATCAGAATTAATTATAATTGCATTAACTGATAAGATTTTCAAGATATTTGTTTTATTCCAGCGCCGAAATGTCATCACTCTCAGAAGTGTCATAATTCTTGTCCCACATAAGACAACGCATTGGTGTATAATGTTTTCATAACCCATGGCTGATTATATCGGAATTAATTATAATTACATTAACCGATAACATTTTCAAGATATTTGTTTTATTCCACCGCCGAAATGTCATCACCCTCATCTTGAAGGGCGTGGCAGCTTGTCCCACCTGCCTTGTGATATCTTAGGACAGATATACCGCTGATATAATGTATCGTTGTCTACGAGTGCAAAAGGTTCGCAAAACGTCACAAGACAACGATCGTGAAGGCGAGGAAATGACAAGGTAGTTTGGTAGCGTATGGAATAGTGTTTACATTTAACGGTTGTATAATATACTATTATCTGATTCCAATGAGGTGAATACGTTGTTTTATGGACCAGAGAAAAACCAATATTCACCGAGGTCGGATGCGGAGGTGAATATTGGTTTTCGCTGGTGCATAAGACTTCGTATTTGCCGAATTGGAATCACATAATTGTTTTATTATATGAAACAATCACAATTGGTTTGAATTTGACGTTGAATGTACATATTGAATGTATGCATTAAATATTCAAGAAACAATTATGACTATTCTGAAGATTTTTGTTAAGAATATCTCCATAATTGTGTCTGCTCATGCAACTGCCACCAGCCGCATATCAGGTGTTCAAATTACATCAGTCGCGTGATAGGATTCCACAGATACGTCAGCAACAGTTGTGAATATACCATTTTGACCGGTGAATATAACTTTTTATGAGATATCACGTGACGTTCAATGGACCAATTAAATGAAGGAATCACATCTGGTAAAAAAATAATATACAAGTATGTGATTCTAATGAAGTGAATACGATGTGTTATGGACCAGAGGAAACCAACATTCACCGAGACCGAAGCCCGAGGTGAATATTGATTTTCTCCGATCCATAACACATCGTATTTACCGAATTGGAATTGCATAATTGTTTTATTATATGAAACAATCGAAATACGTTTGAAGTTGCATTGACTGGATGAAATATATATGGGATAGATGATTATTCTGAACAGTTTCGTTAGGAATATCTCCCCACCACGCATGTTTTAACGAGGCGTCAGCCGTACAACGGGTGTTCGAAATGACGTCAGTCGCGCGACTGTCTTCGGTAGTGACGTCAACAAAAGTTATGTTCATCGGTCGGTGAATATAGCTTTTTACGAGATATCACATGACCGCCAGTGAACCAACCACACGGGATATTTACCACCAGTCATATAATAATAGGGGTTATTTATCACTATAATGTAATAATCGTTGACCGGACAGTCAAATTTCGTCGTTTTCATCTAAGTAGCTCTTTCAAGGAATCCGACTTGAGGCAGTGGCCTGATGTCGTTATAACAGGAGATCATGTCACAGACATCATGTTAAGACCGTTAACCTAATCATTGGATGATAATCTTCCCATAGAGTGAAACCTCATATCATATCTAATAGCGACGCAATGTAGATTTTTATCATTGTTCATATTAATGCACAATTATTATACTTATAAGTTTCAAGGTATGGGTAATGATCATGCCAATACTCCAAATGTTCTCAGTCGATTCTATCATTATTCGCGCTGAAGCTAAAGTTAAATAGCCGATCCAATGACAAAGATCGGCGATCGATAACTACATGCGCGACCTTTGCTGGCCTCATTAAAACTGAAGAGCATGTATCTCTTTGAAGACGCTGTCAGTAGATAGAATATATGGATATTTGTGCTAATTTATTTCTGTCGAAAAGCGAGATTATATAGGTTAAAAAATGATCAATCGCTCTGAGCATAAACAGGGATGGTTGCGAGAGAGAGAGAGAGAGAGAGGGATGAAATGAATTCTGCTAATAAAACACGTGGTAACAGTTTTAAAATAATGAACCTTTCACATATACGCAAAATATTGCCCGTATTTGTAGATTGTATGTTCGTTTGAATGATAAAACCCCCCAAAAATATCTTCAAAAAATGATCGCCGACGGAGCTTAAATGGGAAATGTACAAAATGCTTATGCTGCATAATAAGTATTCTCTAATTTAATTGCTCACGAATTAACGGCAGAGCAGATTTTCAGGTGAAACCATCCGGCGTTTTTCCTTCCTCAATGGGCAAGAAATTGTCACTGTCAACAATAATAGCGGCACACTTGTAGCTATTAAGGTGATTTGGCATATTTAATATGCGGTTCCTATGTGATAAGCCTTAGCCTACCAGGCCTGGGGGATGGGGGGGGGGGGGATGCCACCCCCTCTATCAAACGTCCTGCGCTATCTCCGGAACGGCATAAAATTGAGGGCTGCTTTCGTCATTTTTCTTTAAAAATTCGGCTTTTCCGTGATGAAAAGTGGGCGAAAACTATTTCATTTCACATCACATTAATATTTACTAATTTATCACGCAGTTTTTACTGCGAAATTGCTTTAATGAAAAATTCGAAATATCTGATCGAAAAATCGAGCAAAAATGCCATTTTTGAAAATGACGTCACTATGACGTCAACAAAGCGGCCATTTTGATTTTTTTTTAAATTTTCTGGTAGAGCTTGACATAGTGCGGTAGGTGCCAACCTTCGAGCTTAAGCGGTAACAGAAATAATTCGGGGGGGGGGGGGCGAATGTCCCTCCCAAGGCCCGGACAGGTCCCAAAAAGCCCAGACCAGAAAGAGTTAAATCGGGAGATTCCATATAACCTATTGGAAAACTAAATAAGAAGATAACCAGGACTCTGGAAATTTAGCAATACAATATATCAATAGCATATATGTATTCCAATTGTGCACCCCTTGTGGATGACCTACATCTGTTCTCTTATGAATACGACTATATGCAGACTCTTTCAAAAACAGATAATACCAAAGCATTCACTCAACGCTATACAACTGACGATGTAAGAATTTTTCTTCCTATAGAACCAATACCGATCAGAACAGATACAGTAGGAATTATACGTTAGGCAAAGTAATGCAGACTTAATGACATAAAATGAGTAGATCAAGTTCGTGTTTAACAGCTACTTATATATTGCATCATTTTGCATGCATCCTTTCGGGCAACTGTAGAACTTGATCAGCAGACTTTCATATTGAAGTCTCTTTAAGGCCAATCTCTCACCATCAAATTAAGCAGAGTTGATATGCTTGTGAAATATGAAATAATAATGATAGGTCATCATATTCCTCTATTAAATAGTCGTAGTATAACTATAAAAGATAAATAGTGCCTTTCCAGTACTCTACCTAAGAGAGATTATGGGGTAGAAATTGAAGTAAGGATGGGTAATATTCTTGGGGTTTATCTGCGAAGCATTTATTAAGTTACAAGTGAATACAGGAGAGTGTGAGTGAACCACAAGCATAATGTAATAAAGGTGCACTTTACATATACATATGATATCTAGGTGACGCTATGTGTCTGCCAGTTATGTCACTTTATTTTATTTCTTTCGGAACACTTATTCAGGGACACTTAGCGGACTCTTGGTTTATTTCAGGCTCTGAGGTCCTGGGTATAAAACCCAGTAAATCCGGCCTTTATTGAAGGCCATCCTGCTTTGTTCGGCACGTTGTTGATTGTATCTCCATTACCTGCACTGCAGTCACATGATCGCCAATAACTTGATAGATTTCAACCAAAGCATGAAATTCTATGCGTTTGCTGGATATCTTTAATGATGTAATTAGCTTGATGGTGAAAGATTTATATTATATACATTGCTGTAAGAGATTTCAGAATGTATTTTGAGCAGCACTATTTTCATTGAGTATTTTCGACTGCTCTTTAGCAGACGAAAGTAAATGCGTATACTCGCTTATGTTATTGCCCTGAAGTATAAACAATCCAGTTTTGTATATGCTGTTCTATATCATCTCCTCCGCTACATGTCTAATTATCTTTTCCAGCAATGAAATAATTATAATTGTGTGTTTATCAGTTTTGTGTTTTGTAGAGGTACCGCGACCTTGGCATTTGACCATTGACATGTTCCGTACCTGACACATCATATCTCATTAAATTATTCCCCCCCAAAAATTGAATTAATTATTTTTGAGCCGCAGTACGCTTGACCTAATGAACTCAATTTTGGTACACCACCTCTATATAGTCTAATTGTGTTCTTGTAAAATGTGAGAGGAATCTTGAAACGTTAATGAACTAATAAACTTCGCGAGAAGAAATACAATGTGCATTCCATAGCTGTCGTTTAATTATAATTCATAGTGGTTATCACTTTTGTGCACCTTTTTATATAAATTATTTCGATGTTTCGGACACACTTCGCGTACTTTTTCGTTATGTACCTTTTATGGTTTTCTCTGAGAGAGAACCAATATGCGAATTGACTATGTGCGAGAATGGTTCTCTTCATGATACGGAAAATCTTCATCGATTTTCACAATCATAATACTTTTTAATGGAAAGCACCTGATAAGATGACAGAGAAATGACCCCACAGAGGCGAGCCTCTTCTTTCAAATGCGGTGGAATGGTGTCGGAGGTCTGAAGCCGTCGCCACAATATGCTTCCAAAACTCGAGTTTTATAAGCAGTTTTCTTAGAAACAAATTTCACCTTCATCATATGTCTTAATTTCTCTTTTTCCGGCGTAGCCACCTCAGGCAAAACATTCCATATTCCCGCCAAAATCCAACCGATATTTCCAGTCTGACCGTTCCTGGATAAAATAGGCCTCAGCAAAATAGAGAAAGAAAAGGGTATCATACAAATATTGGTAGGGGCGATTAAGTCTTCCGGAATATTTGACATTGAACTTTGAAAAAAATCTCGAATTAACGTACCAGTCAAGAAAGACAAATTTGCGAAAGTGTTTAAAATTCATTGTCAACTATTCGACGAAAATGAATTGCCCTTACCAAAATCTGTATGGTAACTTCTCTTTTTCTGTATTTTGCAGGAGCTTATTCCATGTTGCGTATAATTCAGATTGACCAAAATCGACACAGCCTAATGGCAAAGCTTTGACTTTATTGTTAGTCAAGGAACTAATTGCACTGTTAGTCAACGAACTAATTGCACAGCACAAGCATGCTATTTTCTTGGGGCATACGATTTTCAAAATAATCTGTGACAACAAAAACAGCAATCGGTTCACTAACGCCTTCAAACTCATTCATTCGCTCAATCAAATATATATTTCTTATTCCTATGTAGCTTCAGTATTTTCTTTGATGCCAACGTGGCTAGGCAACCAACACAACACAACATCAATCTGTTGATTAAATCTACGATCATATAATTGTAGAATGTTCAAAATGGTGGTGTAAGTTGAAGTTCCACTCTTAGTCGTTTGAAGGCATGACAGTGAATCTGAGAATATGACATATTTTCCTCCTTTAGTAAATTCAATACCTTCTGAAGTTAACAATAGAACTTTGGCTTCGGCAGTGGAAATCGAAGCAAACGCTGCCCTCACCATTTTTAGAACCATCTGTATAAATAGCTTGATGCGATCTGTATTTTTTCTCTCAATATACCAAAATATTGTGTATACCCGAGATGGCTCGTGTGTGTCTTTTCATATTGTAATATCTACTTCTGGTCTGGCTATCTTCCATGGCGAAACTGGTAAGAGATTGTTAGGTAAAACTTGACTAATCTTAATACCAGCTGCTACAATGTGTGGTTCCATACGAATTCCAAGAGGTGGAATAATGGAGGGTTTCTTTAAATACAAATCTATGTATTGAAGGTTGAAAACAGTTATATGCGGGATTTGAGCGATTAGATCGCAATTTTGTGATTTATTGCTATGCTAGTTTAATTCTTCGAATTTCTAAAGCAGATTTATCTGCTTCAGTATCTAAGCTTTCTTCACGTGATGTTCTGAACGCTCCGAGGGAAAGTCCTTGATGGAGGATAAGGGCTAACTTTGCCAAGTTTGACTTGCTTGCACCGTTGCAAACAATAGGGGCATAATCAAGCTTAAAACAAATAATTGATCGATATAAATGGAGAAGCGTATGCGGATATACTCCCCACTTATAGCTGGCAACTATCTTAAACAAATCAAAAGCTTTTGTGCACTTGGCTTTCAAGCAATTTATTTGCGGTCAGAACGTAAATCGGGTTAATCTCTATCAGAAACTGTAAAAAAAATCCAAGATGGCCACTTTAATGACGTCACAGTGACGCCCCAGTCTGTTCTAAACACCTGCTTCCAAACGCGAAATAAAGTCTCCATGAAAGGTATACTGTTTAAAGGTGGTAAATCGGAATAATTCGATGTGATGGTAGCGAAAACTACCATATGCAAAAATGTGTGATTTCGTGAACTCTTAATCGGTCACCAATATACATACAGGTATAAATATATATTTTTGGGGAAAGCGGGGTAGCTATATGTGAATAAAAGATTTTAGGCAAGCCGTTGGTCAAGAGCGGTCAGGTGCTGTTGGGATAAAAATAAATATCAAACTGCACTGGCTGACCTAGGCGCCTGTAGTTGCAATCTGAACAAACATGGCTGCTCAGTGCTCGAGTGTTCTGCCAGCGACAGAACTGGAAATAAAGAATATGCCGGTTATCAAACCTGACCGATAATATGTTCGACTGTTCCTGGAATATCTGGAAAAGATACCCTGACTGTGAGTAGAGACTGATGGATTTGAACAGTTCACGGAAGCTGCCTGATGTTTGAGTCAGCTTCGACGATGGCGCTTCGGTACAAAATACAAATACAATGTGGATGATGCGGGAGTTTGCCGCTGATATTCGCGCGCGCTTATTGTTATTTGAAGTGTAGCATTCTAGGTTACATGAATCAAAATCCTGTTAGCAGATAATAAACGTTCACAAAATACATTGTTTAATTCAAGATTGATCATATTCAGATGTTTTCTGTTCGAAAAGTGTGAAGCCTTTTTCGCCGACTCGACTCCGGCTCGGTCGTTCAACCGGAGAATCGACGATCAAACTCGCCGTACCCTCTTTAGATTTATCCTTTCGAGCAAAAGTCAAGATTTTCTGTCATATTTCTATGAAATATGACTAAATCCACAATGCCGATTCCGAATATTACAAAATATTTCACGCATCTCTAACCGTTATATTATCACTTTTGCCGTTTTTGGTTAGCAAGCTTTAGACCAAATTTCCCTCACCTCTTTTCAGAGTTTAAAAGGCTGCTCGTAGAAATAAATTCGTTATCCTATCTCTGCGAATTTGATACTGAAGTTTGTCAGGTTTCCTGGCGAATGGTGACAGGATAACTTATATTATTTGTTCCTGGACCATGAGCCATGGTTTGATGTCTGATGACATGATCCTCTGCCCGCGGGTTATGCAATTCAGCTAGAAATTACCACAATATGATAAACTACAAAGTTACCGTGTGTCAGCTCTCAATTTTTGTCGATCCGGAGATAGCGCAGAAAGTTTGGTAGGGGGCCATAATGCCCCCCCCCACCACCACCACCACCACCACCACCACCACGCCTGGTAGGGTTCAGTATGACTTCTGGTCTGAGCTGATCTATTCTGTCGTGTAAGAAACGTTTCGAACATATGTCTGCTCTTTGTATTCCTACTCAGATCTAAGTGATTTGAGTACTCAGAGAGGTATACACGTTCACAGTCTGTTCTAAACACGTCATTATTCCAAACGTGAAATGAAGCCTCCATGTAAGGAAAACTGTTCAAATATGGTCAAACGGAATAATTCTTACTCTTAATGGGTTATGCATTATCTTGGAAAAGTGTTGATGAGATTTTCGAGATATTTTTTTATTCCAGCGCCGAAATGTCATCACTTTCCTCTTGAAGGATGTAGCAGCTTGAACATAAAGCTGCCTCTTTGGCAAGTGTCCCACCTGCTTTGCGATATCGTAGGACAGATACACCGCTGGTATAATGTGTCGTTGTTTACGAGTGCAAAACGTTCACAAAACGTAACAGGGCATCGATCGTGGATGCGTGGTAGTGACATGATAGGTTGGCAGCGTAAGGAATATTGTTTAGATATAAGCGTTGTTTAATAAGTGTTATTCATCGTTATAATGTAATAATCGTTGACCGTACAGTCAAATTTCGTCGTTTTCATCTAAGTAGCTCTTTCAAGGAATCCGACTTGAGACATTGGCCTGATGTCGTTATAACAGAAGATCATTTCACACACATCATGTTAACATCGGTAACCTAATTATTGGATGATAATCTTCCTATAGAGTAAAACCGCATATCATATCTTAGCGGCGCAATGTAGATTTTTTTCATTGTTCATTTTGATGCACAATTATTATATTTATAAGTTTCAAGGTATGGGTAAATGATGATGCCAAGAATCCAATTACGGGATACGTGCATGCCATGGCTAAGATATTTAACGTTGTCAATTTTTTTATTCTGTTTATTGTCTCATTCGATTCCATCAGTACTTGCGCTAAAGCTAAAGTTAAACAGCCGATCAAATGACAAAGATCGGCGATCGATAACTGCATTCGCGACCTTTGCTGGCCTCATTAAAACTGAAGAGCATGTATCTCTTTGAAGGCGCTGTCAGTAGATAGAATATATGACTATTTGTGCTAATTTATTTCTGTCGAAAAGGGAGATTATAGAGGTTGGAAAATGATCAATCGCTCTGAGCATAAACAGGGATGGATGCGAGAGAGAGAAAGGGGGATGAAATGTAAATGAATTCTGCTAATAAAACACGTGGTAACAGTTTTAAAATAATGAACCTTTCGCATTTACGCAAAATATTACCCGTATTTGTAGATTGTATGTTCGTTTGAATGATAAAACCTCCCAAAAATATCTTCAAAAAATGATCGCCGACGGAGCTTAAATGGGAAATGTACAAAATGCTTATGCTGCATAATAAGTATTCTCTAATTTAATTGCTCACGAATTAACGGCAGAGCAGATTTTCAGGTGAAATCATCCGGCGTTTTTCCGTCCTCAATGGGCAAGAAATTGTCACTGTCAACAATAATAGGGGCACACTTGTAGCTATTAAGGTGATTTGGCATATTTAATATGCGGTTCCAATGTGATAAGCCTTAACCTACCAGGCCTGGGGGATGGAGGGGGGGGGGATGCCACCCCCTCTATCAAACGTCCTGCGCTATCTCCGGAACGGCATAAAATTGAGGGCTGCTTTCGTCATTTTTCTTTAAAAATTCGGCTTTTCCGTGATGAAAAGTGGGCGAAAACTATTTCATTTCACATCACATTAATATTTACTAATTTATCACGCAGTTTTTACTGCGAAATTGCTTTAATGAAAAATTCGAAATATCTGATCGAAAAATCGAGCAAAAATGCCATTTTTGAAAATGACGTCACTATGACGTCAACAAAGCGGCCATTTTGATTTTTTTTTAAATTTTCTGGTAGAGCTTGACATAGTGCGGTAGGTGCCAACCTTCGAGCTTAAGCGGTAACAGAAATAATTCGGGGGGGGGGGGGCGAATGTCCCTCCCAAGGCCCGGACAGGTCCCAAAAAGCCCAGACCAGAAAGAGTTAAATCGGGAGATTCCATATAACCTATTGGAAAACTAAATAAGAAGATAACCAGGACTCTGGAAATTTAGCAATACAATATATCAATAGCATATATGTATTCCAATTGTGCACCCCTTGTGGATGACCTACATCTGTTCTCTTATGAATACGACTATATGCAGACTCTTTCAAAAACAGATAATACCAAAGCATTCACTCAACGCTATACAACTGACGATGTAAGAATTTTTCTTCCTATAGAACCAATACCGATCAGAACAGATACAGTAGGAATTATACGTTAGGCAAAGTAATGCAGACTTAATGACATAAAATGAGTAGATCAAGTTCGTGTTTAACAGCTACTTATATATTGCATCATTTTGCATGCATCCTTTCGGGCAACTGTAGAACTTGATCAGCAGACTTTCATATTGAAGTCTCTTTAAGGCCAATCTCTCACCATCAAATTAAGCAGAGTTGATATGCTTGTGAAATATGAAATAATAATGATAGGTCATCATATTCCTCTATTAAATAGTCGTAGTATAACTATAAAAGATAAATAGTGCCTTTCCAGTACTCTACCTAAGAGAGATTATGGGGCAGAAATTGAAGTAAGGATGGGTAATATTCTTGGGGTTTATCTGCGAAGCATTTATTAAGTTACAAGTGAATACAGGAGAGTGTGAGTGAACCACAAGCATAATGTAATAAAGGTGCAACTTTACATATACATATGATATCTAGGTGACGCTATGTGTCTGCCAGTTATGTCACTTTATTTTATTTCTTTCGGAACACTTATTCAGGGACACTTAGCGGACTCTTGGTTTATTTCAGGCTCTGAGGTCCTGGGTAAAAAACCCAGTAAATCCGGCCTTTATTGAAGGCCATCCTGCTTTGTTCGGCACGTTGTTGATTGTATCTCCATTACCTGCACTGCAGTCACATGATCGCCAATAACTTGATAGATTTCAACCTAAACATGAAATTCTATGCGTTTGCTGGATATCTTTAATGATGTAATTAGCTTGATGGTGAAAGATTTATATTATATACATTGCTGTAAGAGATTTCAGAATGTATTTTGAGCAGCACTATTTTCATTGAGTATTTTCGACTGCTCTTTAGCAGACGAAAGTAAATGCGTATACTCGCTTATGTTATTGCCCTGAAGTATAAACAATCCAGTTTTGTATATGCTGTTCTATATCATCTCCTCCGCTACATGTCTAATTATCTTTTCCAGCAATGAAATAATTATAATTGTGTGTTTATCAGTTTTGTGTTTTGTAGAGGTACCGCGACCTTGGCATTTGACCATTGACATGTTCCGTACCTGACACATCATATCTCATTAAATTATTCCCCCCCCAAAAATTGAATTACTTATTTTTGAGCCGCAGTACGCTTGACCTAATGAACTCAATTTTGGTACACCACCTCTATATAGTCTAATTGTGTTCTTGTAAAATGTGAGAGGAATCTTGAAACGTTAATGAACTAATAAACTTCGCGAGAAGAAATACAATGTGCATTCCATAGCTGTCGTTTAATTATAATTCATAGTGGTTATCACTTTTGTGCACCTTTTTATACAAATTATTTCGATGTTTCGGACACACTTCGCGTACTTTTTCGTTATGTACCTTTTATGGTTTTCTCTGAGAGAGAACCAATATGCGAATTGACTATGTGCGAGAATGGTTCTCTTCATGATACGGAAAATCTTCATCGATTTTCACAATCATAATACTTTTTAATGGAAAGCACCTGATAAGATGACAGAGAAATGACCCCACAGAGGCGAGCCTCTTCTTTCAAATGCGGTGGAATGGTGTCGGAGGTCTGAAGCCGTCGCCACAATATGCTTCCAAAACTCGAGTTTTATAAGCAGTTTTCTTAGAAACAAATTTCACCTTCATCATATGTCTTAATTTCTCTTTTTCCGGTGTAGCCACCTCAGGCAAAACATTCCATATTCCCGCCAAAATCCAACCGATATTTCCAGACTGACCGTTCCTGGATAAAATAGGCCTCAGCAAAATAGAGAAAGAAAAGGGTATCATACAAATATTGGTAGGGGCGATTAAGTCTTGCCGAATATTTGACATTGAACTTTGAAAAAAATCTCGAATTAACGTACCAGTCAAGAAAGACAAATTTGCGAAAGTGTTTAAAATTCATTGTCAACTATTCGACGAAAATGAATTGCCCTTACCAAAATCTGTATGGTAACTTCTCTTTTTCTGTATTTTGCAGGAGCTTATTCCATGTTGCGTATAATTCAGATTGACCAAAATCGACACAGCCAAATGGTAAAGCTTTGACTTTATTGTTAGTCAAGGAACTAATTGCACTGTTAGTCAACGAACTAATTGCACAGCACAAGCATGCTATTTTCTTGGGGCATACGATTTTCAAAATAATCTGTGACAACAAAAACAGCAATCGGTTCACTAACGCCTTCAAACTCATTCATTCGCTCAATCAAATATATATTTCTTATTCCTATGTAGCTTAAGCATTTTCTTTGATGCCAACGTGGCTAGGCAACCAACACAACACAACATCAATCTGTTGATTAAATCTACGATCATATAATTGTAGAATGTTCAAAATGGTGGTGTAAGTTGAAGTTCCACTCTTAGTCGTTTGAAGGCATGACAGTGAATCTGAGAATATGACATATTTTCCTCCTTTAGTAAATTCAATACCTTCTGAAGTTAACAATAGAACTGTGGCTTCGGCAGTGGAAATCGAAGCAAACGCTGCCCTCACCATTTTTAGAACCATCTGTATAAATAGCTTGATGCGATCTGTATTTTTTCTCTCAATATACCAAAATATTGTGTATACCCGAGATGGCTCGTGTGTGTCCTTTCATATTGTAATATCTACTTCTGGTCTGGCTATCTTCCATGGCGAAACTGGTAAGAGATTGTTAGGTAAAACTTGACTAATCTTAATACCAGCTGCTACAATGTGTGGTTCCATACGAATTCCAAGAGGTGGAATAATGGAGGGTTTCTTTAAATACAAATCTATGTATTGAAGGGTGAAAACAGTTATATGCGGGATTTGAGCGATTAGATCGCAATTTTGTGATTTATTGCTATGCTAGTTTAATTCTTCGAATTTCTAAAGCAGATTTATCTGCTTCAGTATCTAAGCTTTCTTCACGTGATGTTCTGAACGCTCCGAGGGAAAGTCCTTGATGGAGGATAAGGGCTAGCTTTGCCAAGTTTGACTTGCTTGCACCGTTGCAAACAATAGGGGCATAATCAAGCTTAAAACAAATAATTGATCGATATAAATGGAGAAGCGTATGCGGATGTCCTCCCCACTTATAGCTGGCAACTATCTTAAACAAATCAAAAGCTTTTGTGCACTTGGCTTTCAAGCAATTTATTTGCGGTCAGAACGTAAATCGGGTTAATCTCTATCAGAAACTGTAAAAAAAATCCAAGATGGCCACTTTAATGACGTCACAGTGACGCCCCAGTCTGTTCTAAACACCTGCTTCCAAACGCGAAATAAAGTCTCCATGAAAGGTATACTGTTTAAAGGTGGTCAATCGGAATAATTCGATGCGACGGTAGCGAAAACTACCATATGCAAAAATGTGTGATTTCGTGAACTCTTAATCGGTCACCAATATACATACAGGTATAAATATATATTTTTGGGGAAAGCGGGGTAGCTATATGTGAATAAAAATAAATATTTCTACTCCCAGAAGATTTTAGGCAAGCCGTTGGTCAAGAGCGGTCAGGTGCCGTTGGGATAAAAATAAATATCAAACTGCACTGGCTGACCAAGGCGACTGTAGTTGCAATCTGAACACACATGGCTGCTCAGTGCTCGAGTGTTCTGCCAGCGACAGAACTGGAAATAAAGAATATGCCGGTTATCAAACCTGACCGATAATATGTTCGACTGTTCCTGGAATATCTGGAAAAGATACCCTGACTGTGAGTAGAGACTGATGGATTTGAACAGTTCACGGAAGCTGCCTGATGTTTGAGTCAGCTTCGACGATCGCGCTTCGGTACAAAATACAAATACAATGTGGATGATGCGGGAGTTTACCGCTGATATTCGCGCGCGCTTATTGTTATTTGAAGTGTAGCATTCTAGGTTACATGAATCAAAATCCTGTTAGCAGATAATAAACGTTCACAAAATACATTGTTTAATTCAAGATTGATCATATTCAGATGTTTTCTGTTCGAAAAGTGTGAAGCCTTTTTCGCCGACTCGACTCCGGCTCGGTCGTTCAACCGGAGAATCGACGATCAAACTCGCCGTACCCTCTTTAGATTTATCCTTTCGAGCAAAAGTCAAGATTTCCTGTCATATTTCTATGAAATATGACTAAATCCACAATGCCGATTCCGAATATTACAAAATATTTCACGCATCTCTAACCGTTATATTATCACTTTTGCCGTTTTTGGTTAGCAAGCTTTAGACCAAATTTCCCTCACCTCTTTTCAGAGTTTAAAAGGCTGCTCGTAGAAATAAATTCGTTATCCTATCTCTGCGAATTTGATACTGAAGTTTGTCAGGTTTCCTGGCGAATGGTGACAGGATAACTTATATTATTTGTTCCTGGACCATGAGCCATGGTTTGATGTCTGATGACATGATCCTCTGCCCGCGGGTTATGCAATTCAGCTAGAAATTACCACAATATGATAAACTACAAAGTTACCGTGTGTCAGCTCTCAATTTTTGTCGATCCGGAGATAGCGCAGAAAGTTTGGTAGGGGGCCATAATGCCCCCCCCCCCCACCACCACCACCACCACCACCACCACGCCTGGTAGGGTTCAGTATGACTTCTGGTCTGAGCTGATCTATTCTGTCGTGTAAGAAACGTTTCGAACATATGTCTGCTCTTTGTATTCCTACTCAGATCTAAGTGATTTGAGTACTCAGAGAGGTATACACGTTCACAGTCTGCTCTAAACACGTCATTATTCCAAACGTGAAATGAAGCCTCCATGTAAGGAAAACTGTTCAAATATGGTCAAACGGAATAATTCTTACTCTTAATGGGTTATGCATTATCTTGAAAAAGTGTTGATGAGATTTTCGAGATATTTTTTTATTCCAGCGCCGAAATGTCATCACTTTCATCTTGAAGGATGTAGCAGCTTGAACATAAAGCTGCCTCTTTGGTAAGTGTCCCACCTGCTTTGGGATATCTTAGGACAGATACACCGCTGGTGTAATGTGTCGTTGTTTACGAGTGCAAAACGTTCACAAAACGTAACAGGACATCGATCGTGGATGCGTGGTAGTGACAAGATAGGTTGGCAGCGTAAGGAATATTGTTTAGATATAAGCGTTGTTTAATAAGTGATATTCATCGTTATAATGTAATAATCGTTGACCGTACAGTCAAATTTCGTCGTTTTCATCTAAGTAGCTCTTTCAAGGAATCCGACTTGAGACATTGGCCTGATGTCGTTATAACAGAAGATCATGTCACACACATCATGTTAAAACCGGTAACCTAATTATTGATGATAATCTTCCCATAGAGTAAAACCTCATATCATATCTTAGCGACGCAATGTAGATTTTTTTCATTGTTCATTTTGATGCACAATTATTATATTTATAAGTTTCAAGGTATGGGTAAATGATGATGCCAAGACTCCAATTACGGGATACGTGCATGCCATGGCTAAGGTATTTAACGTTGTCATTTTTTTATTCTGTTCATGGTCTCATTCGATTCCATCAGTACTTGCGCTAAAGCTAAAGTTAAACAGCCGATCCAATGACAAAGATCGACGATCGATAACTACATTCGCGACCTTTGCTGGCCTCATTAAAACTGAAGAGCATGTATCTCTTTGAAGACACTGTCAGTAGATAGAATATATGGATGTTTGTGCTAATTTATTTCTGTTGAAAAGAGAGATTATAGAGGTTAAAAGATGATCAATCGCTCTGAGAATAAACAGGGATGGTTGCGACAGAGAGAGGGATGAAATGTAAATGAATTCTCCTATTAAAACACGTGGCAACAGTTTAAAATAATGAACCTTTCACATATACGCAAAATATTGCCCGTAGTGGTAGTTTGTATGTTCGTTTGATTGATAAAACAAAAAATTATCTTCAAAAAATGATCGCCGACGGAGCTTAAATGGGAAATGTACAAAATGCTTATGCTGCATAATAAGTATTCTTTAATTTAATTGCTCACGAATTAACAGCAGAGCAGATTTCAGATGAAACCACTCGGCGTTGTTCCTTCTTCAATGGGCAAGGAATTGCCACTGTCAAGGTGTCACTGTCAACAATCATAGCGGCACACTTATAGCTATTAAGGTGATTTGGCATATTTAATATCCCATTCCTATGCGATAGGCCTTAACCCTCACAGTGACGTCTTTTTTTCAAAAACGGCATTTTTTGGTCGATTTTTCGGTCAGATTTTCCGAAATTGGCCTAAAAATGGACCCAAAAATGTCATTTTTGAAAATGATCACTATGACGTCATCAAAGCGGCTATCTTGATTTTTTTCTTAACTTTCTGGTAGAGCTTGATTCAAGGGTATAGTGTGGTAAGTTTCAGCTCCCTAGCTCAAGTGGTAATAAAAATAATTAGGGGGGGGGAGCGAATTGGCCCATCTCCATACCTGGACAGGTCCCAAAAAGCCCAGACCAGAAAGGATTAAATCGAGAAATTCCATATATCCTATTCAAATAATAAATAAGAAGATAACCAGGACACTGGGCTTTTGGCAATACAATACATTAATAACATACAGGTATTCCAATGGGTACTAATTGTGCACCCCTTGTGTGTGACCGATATCTGTTCTCTTATGAATACGACTATACGCAGGTTATTCTACGGCATACCACCCCCATCACCCCGTTCATCTCCATTTTTTCTTCTGCCAGAAACACCATTTATAGTGTAACATGTACCGGTAAACCCTTACAAGTCTAATATTATTTATCTATTTGTATACTATTTTATACATAAACTGTCCAGCGCTATGTGAATGGAAATAATTATTTGTTCCCTGGACCATGAGCCATGGTTTGATGTCTGATGATCACACTTTTGATGCATCGCACCGTTTTTTTCATTGAAACATTATCATCACGCATAAAGCAAAAGCAAAAGTTTATTGATTATTGAAGGCATAAACTCAGTCCTAGCGTCGATGATATGTGGTGGTATTCCTTATGATTAGATCCAACTGGGGTTCGTTCCATGATTTCTTGGATTTTGGTATGAGGAACAGAGGAGGAGTAATTTAGTTTGTATTTTACGTTTTGTCCAGCATAAGTGTCCTAATTTTTGTCCCACATAAGACCATCTACGCATTGATGCATAATATTTTCATAGCCCATGACCGATTATATCAGAATTAATTATAATTGCATTGTCTCGAAAAAATGTTGATGAGATTTTCGAGATATTTTTTTATTCCAGCGCCGAAATGTCATCGCCCTCATCTTGAAGGACGTGGGGCAGCTTAAACATAAAGCTGCCTCTCAAGAAAGTGTCCCATCTGCTTGGGATACCTTAGGACAGATACACCGCTGATATAATGTGTCGTTGTTTACAAATGCAAAACGTTCACAAAATGTTCACAAAACGTAACAGAACATCGATCGTGGAGGCGTGGAAGGTTGGCAGCGTAAGGAATATTGTTTAGATATAAGCGTTGTTTAATAAGTGTTATGTATCATTATAATGTAATAATCGTTCAACGAACAGTCAAACTTCGCTGTTTTCATCTAAGTAGCTCTTTCAAGGAATCCGACTTGAGACATTGGCTTGATATCGTTATAACAGATCATTTCACAGACATCATGGTAAGTCCGGTAACCTAATTATTGGATGATAATCTTCCCATAAAGTGTAACGTATCATATCATGTCTTAGCGACGCAATGTAGATTTTTTACATTGTTCATTTTAATACACAATTATTATATCTAGAAGTTTCAAGGTATGTGTAAATGACGATGCCAAGCCTTCAATTACGGGATACGTGCAAGCCATGGCAAGGGTATATTGCGTTGTCATTTTTTATTCTGCTTATGTTCTCAGTCGATTCCATCATTATTCGCGCTAAAGCTAAAGTTAAACAGCCGATCCAATGACAAAGATCGGCGATCGATAACCACATGCGAGAACTCGGCTGGCCTCATAAAAACTGAAGAGCATGTATCTCTTTGAAGACACTGTCAGTAGATAGAATATATGGATTTTTGTGCTAATTTATTTCTGTCGAAAAGAGAGATTATAGAGGTTAAAAGATGATCAATCGCTCTGAGCATAAACAGGGATGGTTGCGACAGAGAGAGGGATGAAATGTAAATGAATTCTGCTATTAAAACACGTGGCAACAGTTTAAAATAATGAACCTTTCACATATACGCAAAATATTGCCCGTAGTGGTAGTTTGTATGTTCGTTTGATTGATAAAACAAAAAATTATCTTCAAAAAATGATCGCCGACGGAGCTTAAATGGGAAATGTACAAAACGCATATTCTGCATAATAAGCATTCTCTAATTTAATTGCTCACGAATTAACAGCAGAGCAGATTTCAGGTGAAACCACTCGGCGTTGTTCCTTCCTCAATGGGAAAGGAATTGCCACTGTCAAGGTGTCACTGTCAACAATCATAGCGGTACACTTATAGCTATTAAGGTGATTTGGCATATTTAATATCCGATTCCTATGCGATAGGCCTTAACCCTCACAGTGACGTCTTTTTTTCAAAAACGGCATTTTTTGGTCGATTTTTCGGTCAGATTTTCCGAAATTGGCCTAAAAATGGACCCCAAAATGTCATTTTTGAAAATGATCACTATGACGTCATCAAAGCGGCTATCTTGATTTTTTTCTTAACTTTCTGGTAGAGCTTGATTCAAGGGTATAGTGTGGTAAGTTTCAGCCCCCTAGCTCAAGTGGTAATAACAATAATTAGTGGGGGGGGGGGGGCGAATTGGCCCATCTCCATACCTGGACAGGTCCCAAAAAGCCCAGACCAGAAAGGATTAAATCGAGAGATTCCAGATATCTTATTCAAATAATAAATAAGAAGATAACCAGGACACTGGGCTTTTGGCAATACAATACATTAATAACATACAGGTATTCCAATGGGTACTAATTGTGCACCCCTTGTGTGTGACCGATATCTGTTCTCTTATGAATACGACTATACGCAGGTTATTCTACGGCATACCACCCCCATCACCCCCTTCATCTCCATTTTTTCTTCTGCCAGAAACACCATTTACAGTGTAACATGTACCGGGGTAAACCCTTACAAGTCTAATATTATTTATCTATTTGTATACTATTTTATACATAAACTGTCCAGCTGCCTAAGTATAGCTATGTAGGGAGAGTGGTTCATAAGTTGCAATAACTTGTCCACAATCCTATTGCCTATTAAGGACAATAAAATAAGTTTAAAGCAAAACTATACGCAGACGCTTTCAAAAACAGACAATTTCAAAGCCTTCTCATTCACCTAACGCTATAAACCTGACGACGTAAGGATTTTTCCTCTTATAGAACCGATACCGATCAGAACAGATACAGTAGGAATTATACGTTAGGCAAAGTAATGCAGACTTAATGACATTAAGGCAGTAGATCAAGTTCGTGTTTAACTGCTACTTGTAGATATATTGCACCATTTTGCATGCATCATTTCCGGCAACTGTAGAACTTGATCAATAGACTTTCCTACTGAATTCTCTTTAAGGCCAATCTCTTACCATCAAATTAAACAGAATTGATATACTTGTGAAATATGAAATAATAATGATAGGTCATCATATTGTTCTATTAAATAGTCTTAGTATAACTACAAAAGATAAATAGTACGGTACTCTTCCGAAGAGAGATTATGGGGTAGAAATTGAAGTGAGGATGGGTAATATGTTTAGCGTTCATCTGCGAAGCATTTATTAAGTTACAAGTGAATACAGGAGAGTTTGGAGGAACCACAAGCATAATGCAGGTGCTCTGTTACATATACATATGATATCTAGGTCATGATATGTTTCTGCCAGTTATATCACTCTATGATTTTCGTTTTGTCAGAACACTTATTTTCAGTGACACTTACCGGGCTCTTGGTTTAGATATTTCATGCTCTGAGCTCCTGGGTATGAAACCCAGTAAATCCGGCCTTTATTAAAAACCATCATATTTTGTTCGACACGTTGTTGATTCAATCTCAATTATCTGCATTGCAGTCACATGATAGCGAAAACTTGATAGATTTCAACCTAAACATGAAATTCTATGCGTTTGCTGGATATTTTCATAATGTAATTAGTCTGATGGTGAAGGATTTATATTATATACATTGCTGTAAGAGATCTCAGAATGTATTTTGAGCAGCACTATTTTTCGTTGCGTATTTTCGACTGCTCTGTACCAGACGAAAGTGATGGAACCTGGCCAAGAAAATATGAATTACGTCTCTATGCATGCATATAATCGCTTATGTTATTGCTATGAAGTATACACAATCCAATTTTGTAAATGCTGTTCTATATCATCTCCTCCGCTACATTTTCCAGCAATGAAATCATTCTAATTGTGTGTTTATCAGTTTTGTGCTGACCATTGACATGTTCAGTACCTGGCATATCATATCTCATTAAATTATTCACACAAAAGAATGAATTTCAATAATTTCTTATTGTTAAGCCGCAGTACGCTTGACCTAGTTAACTCAATTTTGGTACACCACATCTATATAGTTTCATTATTTTCCTGTAAAATGTGAGAGGAATCTTGAAAAGTTAAGGAACTGACTAACGAAATTCGCGAGGAGTAGAATTTGCATTCCATATCACAGCTACAGTTGTCGTTATTCAATTATAATTCATATTGGTTATCACTTTTGTGCACCTTTTCACACAAATTATGCCTATGTTTCGGGCACACTTTGCGTACCTTTTATAGTTATGTACCTTTTATGGTTATTCTGAGAGAGAACCAATATGCGATTTGACTATGTGTGAGAATGGTTCTCTTCATGATACGGAATATCTTCATCGATTTTCACAATTATAATACTTTTAAATGGAAAGCACCTGATAAGATGACAGAGAAAAGACCTCACAGAGGCTAGCCTCTTCTTTGAAATGCTGTGGAATGTTGTCGGGGGTCTGAAGCCGTCGCCACATTACGCTTTCAAAACTCGAGTTTTATAACCGGTTTTCTTAGAAACAAATTTCACCTTCATCATATATATATCAATTTATCTTTTTCCGGTGTAGCCTCCTCAGGCAAAACATTCCATATCCCCGCCAAAATTCAACCGATATTTCCAGATTGACCGTACCTGGATAAAATAAGCCTCAGCAAAATAGAGAAAGAGAAAGGATACCACACAAATATTGATAGGGGCGGTTAAGTCTTGCCGAATATTTGACATTGAATTAAAAAAAAATCTCCAATTTATGTACCAGTCAACAAAGACAAATTTGCGAAAGTGTTTAATATTCATTGTCAACTATTCAACAAAAATGAATTGCCCTTACCAATATATGTATGGTATCTTTTCTTTTTCTGCATTTTGCAGGAGCTTATTCCATGTTGCGTATGATTCAGATTGATCAAAATTGACACAGCCTAATGGTAAGGCTTTGACATTATTTTTAGCCAAGGAACTAATTGCACTATTAGTCAAGGAACTAATTGCACAGCACAAGCATGCTATTTTCTAGAGGCATACGATTTTCAAAATAATCTGTGACAATAAAAGCACCAATCGGCTCACTAACTCCTTCAAACTCACTCATTCACTCACCCAATCAAATATATATTTCTTATTCTTATGTATCTATAAAAACTCTCAATCATTGAAATGTAATTTCTTATTCCTATATATCTATATAAACTCGACGAATCAACGAAGGACCAAGCGCGTTGTGTGTTGTATTTTGGTCACCCAAGTAGTCATTACAGTTAGTTTTCCTGGTTATTCTTGCATTTACCAGTTTTACCCCATGTTGAGGCGTTTACTCCATCAAACGCCCACGATGCTTATCCATTAACATCAGTTGTTTGAGCTGACCTGTCCTCACAGCTCTCGAGCTAGCGTATCTAATTCCATTTAAGCCGGTGCTAGGGGCCGTGTGGATACTTCATTGTCTCCACATGAACAATCGCAATAAAAGCACGGCTGAGATACTAAGGCTACATCCGAGAATCCACCGAATTCTCGGGTTTGAATGTTGAGTGTCGACGAATGCTTTCCTGTAGAGTCATATGGTTGCGTTTTAGTCGCCAGACGTCGTCAGTTTTTCCCACCACTTGCATATCGCTCTAATTCATAGGTAGGCCATCATATTTTCTTACATATCCTTATACATACCTCAAAAACCTAGTCTATGTGCATTTTAAACTTGGATTCGAAAAATATAGATTCCCTGAGTTGAAATCCGTTTGAGAAAGAGAGAGAGAGAGAATTAAGGTTTAATGTCGCGTTCAGCAATATTTCAGCTATATAGCGACGATCAAACAAAATTCTAAGCATTCTAACAAAAACAAGTTAACAACCCAGCAATCCAGAAGTAATCATCACAGCACACCAAAAGACATGCACATGCATTAATACGACAAACCGATTTCTTTCAAATAACCTAAAATATAGTCTTCTTTTACGTAGCTGCTTGATAAAAAGAATCTTTTACAATCTTAAAATCTATACAGTCGATCAGAATATGTTTCACTATGAGATATTCGTGGCTTGGAATACACCTTGGGGTTGGTTCCTTTTTTAGTAATGTTCGTGAGTTAATCGGGTATTGCCGATTCTACATCGCCTGACCATGGCTTGATGGAAACGTTTCTGGCTACTCAAATGACTATATCCTAGCTTTGTGAAACTCATGAAGTTATTATCCACAACATCCCATAAAGATTGAAACAGCTTTCTCACATAAGTACAGATAGAGGGCTTGAAATCGCTATATCCTAAAACAGGATCAACCTCATTATGTAGGGCTGATTTAGCCAGTTCACCAGCTTCAGTATTTCCTTTGATGCCAACCTGGTTAGGCAACCAACAAAACACATCAATCTGTTGATGAAATCTACGATCATATAATTGTATAATGTTCAAAATGGTGGTGTAAGCTGAAGTTCCACTGTCGTTTGAAGGCATGACAGTGAATATGAGAATATGACATATTTTCCTCCTTTAGTAAAGCCAATACCTTCTAAAGCTAACAATAGAACTTTGGCTTCGGCAGTGAAAATCGAACCCTTACCTGGAAGTCGACATGTTTTGGTTACTGAACTAAAGATAGTAGCACACACTACCCTCAACGTTTTAGAACCATCTGTATAAATAGCTTGATGCGATCTGTATTTTTCTCTCAATAGACCAAACTCTTGTGTATACTCGAGATCGCTCGTGTCTGTCTTTTCATATTGTAATATCTACTTCTGGTTTGGCTATCTGCTGTGGCGAAACTGGTAAGACCTTGTTAGATAAAACTTGTTTGAGTTTAATACCAGCTGCTACAATGTGTGGGTTTATACGAATTCCAAGGGGTGGGATAATGGAGGGTTTCTTTAAATACAAATCTACGTATTGAGGGTTGAAGACAGTTTATATGCAGGATTTGAGCGATTAGATTCCAATGTTGTGATATATTGCAGTGCTAGTTTAATTCTAAAGAAGATTCATCTGCTTCAACATATAAGCTTTCTTCAGGTGATGTTCTGAGCGCTCCGTGACAAAGCCTTAATCCTTCATGGAGGATAAGATCTAGCTTTGCCAAGTTTTACTTGCTTGCACCGTTGTAAACAATGGAGCCATAATCAAGATTAAAACGAATAAGTGATCGATATAAAAGAAGAAGCGTCTGCTGATGTCCTCCCCACTTATAGCTGGCAACTACCTTTAACAAATCAAGAGCTTTTGTGTACTTAGCTTTCCAGCAATTCATTTGCGGCAAGAACGTAAATCAGGTCAATCTCTATCAGAAACTTTAAAAATCCAAGAGGGCCACCTTAATGACGACACAGTGACGTCCCAGTCTGTTCTAAACACCTGCTTCCAAACGCAAAATAAAGTCTACATGTAAGGTATACTGTTCACATGTGGTCAAACGAAATAATTCGACGCAAAGGTAGCGAATACTACCATATGCAAAAATGTGTGATTTCCTGAACTCTTAGTCGGTCAACTGTATTACCTATATATGGTAGGATTCTACCGGTGGACTGCTAGTCCCCGAGGCCCGCCGCCTGTACATGTCTACAAATATATGTAGGTTTATTGTTTCGGTGGGAAATTTAAGCCGAACGACGGCGGATTTTACAGGTTAGTTTTTCTTGGTATCTCGCATTTACCAGGCTACCCCTTGTTAACACGTTTACTCCATCAGACGTCCATGATGCTCATCCATTAACATCAGATGAGTTGTTTGAGCTGACCTGTCCTCACAGCTCCAGAGCTAGCGTACCTAATTCCGCTTAAGCCGGTGCTAGGGGCCGTGTGGATACTTCATAGTCTCAACATGAACAATTGCATTAAAGGTGCGGCTAGGATACCAAGGCTACGTCTGAGAATCCACCGTATTCTCGGGGTTGAATGCTGGGTGTCGAAGATTACTTTCCTGTAGAGACATATGGTTGTTTTTAGTCGCCAGACGCCGTCAATTTTCCCCACCTCTTGCATATCACTCCAACCAATATACGTACAGGTATAAATTTATAACTTTTGGGGAAGTGCGATAGCTTTATGTGAATAGAAATATTTATTTGTTCCCTGGACCATAAGCCATGGTTTGATGTTTGATGACATGATCCTCTGCCCGTGGGTTATGCAAATAAGCTAGAAATAGCCCCAATATGATAAACTACAAAGTTACGGAGTGTCAGCTCTCAAATTTTTGTCGATCCGGAGATAACGCAGAAAGTTTGGTAGGGGGCCATAATCCACAGGCCCTTCCCCCGGGCTGGTATGGTTCAGTATAACTTCTAGTCTGAGTTGATCTATTCTGTCTTGTAAGAAACGATTCGAACATATGTCTGCTTGTATTCCTACTCAGATCTCGGTGATTTGAGTACTCACAAAGGTATACACGTTCACTGTCTGTTCTAAACACGTCATTATTCCAAACGTGAAATGAAGCCTCCATGTAAGGAAAACTGTTCAAATGCGGTCAAACGGAATGATTCGCTGCAAAGGTGACGAATAATACCATATGAAAAATGTGTGATTTTCTGAACTCTTAATGGTCCGAGAGACAAAACCAAAGGCTCACTATACGCCTCTTATCTTCTTGCTTAATTACTCGACAAGCTGTTGACCAATTTTATCATATTATATATTTTCTGAAAGCTGACTTCGCATTTTTTTCAAGAATAAATACTGTACACAGCTTTGAACAGTAGTATTTTCGAAAAGTATACCCAAGTTTTCACAGCACATATCTTCTACGTGCTTAATCCAAATTATGTGTGAACTAGTAAACTGTGCCACACTTTTAATAATTTCGTCATAGAAGTGATTTTATTCAAGCTTATTTTTAAAAAAAATGCTGAAGTTAATAAAACGCAAATATCTAAAAAACTAAAGCGAACTTAGAAAATTTGAAGCAAAGTTGACTAGTTCTATATATGCTAAACAAAATTTGAAAATTTCAAGACTTTAGGTCGATAAGTGTGGAGTTGAAAATTCTAGGTCCATACCAAATTTAAAACGGAGAAAACGGCAGAAAACCGAAGACGAGTACATCCGTGCGACGTTATTCATCTTATTGCCTATATTTTCTCAATTTTTAATAAAGTGACAGCTAATACTCAGTAACAAATCAGCAAATTTTTCATTTTAAACAATTTTTTTTTTGTGTCCAAGTCATTAAAAAAAGAGAAATAAAAACGATTTTTTTGCTAAATTTCCCAGTAAGATTCGCCGACGATTGTCATTTTCACACCTCGTGAGTTGTGGATAGCGGGGGCACCACGGGAGTTTTGAGTAAATTTCTAGTACTTGAATAGACGCCTCCTTATAAAGAATCAAGCGATTGGACTTTGTGAATTACCAGATACAATGGAGAGCATTTCTGTACTTCACTAGAAATGTCGATTACAGCACACAATATCAGACGTGGAAATCCTGACAAGAAAATTCGATTTTTTCATCATGTCTCATGGGCGAACAGAACAGAATGAAGGTAATTCTATTTCATTGTGGGATTTATGATCGTGTGCTTTGTCCTTTCAATCCTTCATTTATTTTATATCGCCAGGTGGTCAAAAGATATACGGCAAATATATTTTCGAATACTAAGTATATTTATATATCTATATATATTTTTTTGCTTCAGGATCACGATATTACCGTTCCATAAGAGTAGAAAACCAACAAAACTTCGTCCCCCATCCCTTGCGAAATGTCTTTTTCTCTTGCAGTGACAGTTTTCCAATCAGACATTTGGAACAAACGGCACTGTCAAGTAAGCTCGTCTCCAATCCCTTCAATCCCCTTATCACGTTGCCCGTCGATCTGGTAGCTGTATCTATGTCGTCATCGTCGTCGCTGGACTCTTCTAGTAGGCGTAATAGCTTCTTTGCAGATGCGGCCAAAATTCTAGTGATGTCTCTTCTTCCACTTCGCTGTCACTGCTGTTCGAATCGGTGTCAGACTCAGAAGAATCGACGACTCGATAGTTCCCAGCTGACTGAACATCGAAAGCTGGAATATCACCCGACGATGATTCATCGTCACCAATCCAAGAACACCCCACGTTCTTGGCTCCTAACTCCACTCGGTATTTCAGGGCAAATGGTCGGAAAACATATTTCTTGCGTCTCATGGCTTTGTTGATTCGTAAATGTTATGAAAATGTATGACTAGCAGATATACTGTGGATAAGTGAGCCGGTGAGGGAAAGATATTCCATTAATATACGGAATGGCGCGCTGTACTGCGGTCAAACGGAAACCAGTACACATTGTTCCGACACCTGCTGTGGCGATCGAGGAAAGGTGTTAATTCCCTGTCTCACTGAGTACTACCTGCAGATTTCATAACTGGCCAGCTTTAAACACTCATTTTCACCAGAAATAAATAATTTCTCCATGTTCGCGTTTTCTCTATAAATGATAAAGTGAAATCTATAATTGAGTAATCTTTAAAAAACGAAAAATCACTATTTTAAAGCTGGATCACCTCTGGCTATGTCTCTCGGACCCTTAATCGGTCACCAATATACGTATAGGTATAACTTTATATCTTTTGGGTAAGCGGGGTAGCTTAATGTGAATAGAAATAATTAATTGCTCCCTGGACCATGAGCCATGGTTTGATGTCTGAAGTTCGTTTTTCTGATATTTTTTTCCAGCGCCGAAATGCCATCACTTTCATCTTGAAGGACGTAGCAGCTTGAACATAAAGCTGCCTCTTTGGAAAGTATCCCACGTGCTTTGGGATATCTTAGGACAGATACACCGCTGGTATAATGTGCCGTTGTTTACGAGTCAAAAATTTCACAAAACGTTCATAAAACGTAACAGGACATCGATCGTGGAGGCGTGGAAGTGAAAAGGTAGGTTGGCAGCGTAAGGAATATTGCTTAGATATAGGCGTTGTTTAATAAGTGTTATTTATGGTTATAATGTAATAATCGTTGACCGTACAGTCGCTGTTTTCATCCAAGTAGCTCTGTCAAGGATTCCGACTTGAGGCATTGGCCTAATGTCACAGACATCATGTCACAGATCTTCTCGCTATGGATAATCGCTATATAAATGACGCAGTGAAGGATATATATCCACCTTCACTGGATTTGAAGGAAACTACAGATAGCCCTACATGCGCATCATATTTAGATCTATAACTACAAAAATGAAGCGGGCATTCTCTCTCGTCGATTTTATGACAAAAGAGATGATTACAATTTCGACATCGTAAACTATCCCTTTCTGGACAGTAATATTCCAGTGGGACCTGCATATGGCGTATACATATCTCGCCTAGTAGCATTTGCTAGATCCTGTGTTAATTGTGACGATTTCAATCAACGTCACAAAACATTGTTGCAGAAACTTATAAAACAGGGCTATTCCTCCAAGCGCCTCCACTCAAAGTTTCTCAAATTTGGCGATACATATCGCATGCTGATAGCAAAATACGAACGTAGCGTGCAAGATCTATGGCGTTACGTTTCGTAACTTGTGTCTAATTCCGCTTAACCCGGGGCTAGGGGCCGTATGAACCCATGTAAATCAAGATCCTCATGGTGCTCATATGAACAGTCACAATCAAAACGCGTGGCTGAGATACACCATTCTCTAGATAACGACTTCAGAACGATTATTATGGATTAAGAATACTGATCAGCGATACGGATTTTATATTTTTGGAACATCATGATGTCTTGTCGGCATCATTGAAAACTGTTGACCGCTTCTCTCTTGCAGGAAACTAGCCTATGCTTATGTATACTATGATTGTCTTTTTTGAATTTGGTGCTAATACTGTTATATGGATATGGAATAGGTCTTTGGATTATGGACGCGGATATTCTTTAATGGACGACGGCTGAATTATGAATGACGGACTAGACGCTTGTATTCATATCACAGACATCATATTAAAATCGGTAAACTAATTATTGAATGATAATCTTCTCAAAGAGTGAAACCTCATATCACGTCTTAGCGACGCAATGTAGATTTTTTTCGTTGTTCATTTTAATTCACAATTATTATATCTAGAAGTTTCAAGATATGAGTAAATGACGATGCCAAGACAATTGCGGGAGACGTGCATGCCATGGCTAAGGTATTTTTCCTTGAACGATATTCCGTTATCATTTTTTATTCTGTTGATGTTCTCAGTCGATTCTATCATTACTTGCGCTAAAGCGAAAGTTAAACAGCCGATCCAATGACAAAGATCGGCGATCGATAACCACATGTGCGACCTTTGCTGACCTCATTAAAACTGAAGAGCATGTATCTCTTTGAAGACGCTGTCAGTAAATAGAATATATGGATTTTTGTGCTAATTTTTTCTGTAGAAATGGGCGATTATAGGCGCTAGAAGATGATCAATCACTCTGAGCATAAACAGGAATCGTTGAGAGAGAGAGAGAGAGAGAGAGAGAGAGGGAGAGAGTTGAAATGTAAATGAATTCTACTATTAAAACGTGAGACAACGCTTTTAAAATGATGAACCGTTCACATATACACAAAATATTGCCCGTATTGCTAGATTTCATGTTCGATTGAATGATAAAACAGAAAAGAATATCTTCAAAAAATGATCGATGACGGAGCTTAAATGGGAAATGTACAGAATGCTTATTCTGTTTAATAAGTATTCTCTAATTTAATTGCTCACGAATAAACGACAGAGCAGATTTTGCAGGTGAAACCATCCGGCGTTGTTCCTTTCTCAATTGGCAAGACATTGCCACTGTCATGGTGTCACTGTCAAGAATCATATTATAGCTATTAAGGTGATTTGGCATATTTAATATCCGGTTCCTATGTGATAAGCCTTAATCCTAACAAGCCTAGGGGAGGGGGGGGAGGGGGGGGCTCTACCAAACTTACCAAAAAATAATTAGACGGGAGGGGGGGAATGGCCCATCCCCATACCTGGACAGGTCCCAAAAAGCCCAGACCAGAAAGAGTTAAATCGGGATATTCCAGATATCCTATTCAAATACCAAATAAAAAGATAACCAGGACACTGGGCTTTTGGCAATGCAATATATTAATAGCACCCAGGTGTTCCAATGGGTACTAATTGTGCACCCCTTGTGTGTGATCGATAACTGTTCTCTTATGAATAATATGCGCAGACGCTTTCAAAAACAGATAATTTCAAAGCCTTCGCATTTACCCAACGCTATAAACCTGACGATGTAAGGATTTCCCCTCTTATAGAACCGATACCGATCAGAACAGATACAGTAGAAATTTTACGTTAGGCAAAGTAATGCAGAATTAATGGCATTAAATGAGTAGATCGTGTTTAACAGCTACTTGTAGATATATTGCATCATTTTGCATGCATCATTGACTGCAACTGTAGAAACTGATCAATAGACTTTCATATTGAAGTCTGTTAAAGGCCAATTTCCCATCATCAAATTATATTCAATTTCCCTGTTAGGCAGGATTGATATACTTGTGAAATATGAAATAATAATGATAGGTCATCATACTGTTCTATTATATAGTGGTAGTATAACTATGAGAGATAATGATAGGTCATCATACTGTTCTATTATATAGTGGTAGTATAACTATGAGAGATAATGATAGGTCATCATACTGTTCTATTATATAGTGGTAGTATAACTATGAGAGATAATGATAGGTCATCATACTGTTCTATTAAATAGTGGTAGTATAACTATGAGAGATAATGATAGGTCATCATACTGTTCTATTAAATAGTGGTAGTATAACTATGACAGATAATGATAGGTCATCATACTGTTCTCTTAAATAGTGGCAGTATAACTATGACAGATAATGATAGGTCATCATACTGTTCTATTAAATAGTCGTAGTATAACTATGAAAGATAATGATAGGTCATCATACTGTTCTATTAAATAGTGGTAGTATAACTATGAGAGATAATGATAGGTCATCATACTGTTCTATTAAATAGTGGTAGTATAACTATGAAAGATAATGATAGGTCATCACACTGTTCTATTAAATAGTGGTAGTATAACTATGAGAGATAATGATAGGTCATCATACTGTTCTATTAAATAGTGGTAGTATAACTATGAGAGATAATGATAGGTCATCATACTGTTCTATTAAATAGTCGTAGTATAACTATGAAAGATAATGATAGGTCATCATACTGTTCTATTAAATAGTGGTAGTATAACTATGAGAGATAATGATAGGTCATCATACTGTTCTATTAAATAGTGGTAGTATAACTATGAAAGATAATGATAGGTCATCACACTGTTCTATTAAATAGTGGTACTATAACTATGAGAGATAATGATAGGTCATCATACTGTTCTATTAAATAGTGGTAGTATAACTATGAGAGATAATGATAGGTCATCATACTGTTCTATTAAATAGTGGTAGTATAACTATGAGAGATAATGATAGGTCATCATACTGTTCTGTTAAACAGTGGTAGTATAACTATGAAAGATAAATAGCGCCTTTTCAGTATTCTACCCAAGATAGATTATGGGGTAGAAATTAAAGATTGTAATAAAGGTGCAGTTTACGTATACATATGATATCTAGGTGACGCTATGTGTCTGCCAGTTATGTCACTCTAAGATTTTAATTTTTTTCAGAACACTTAATATTTAGGGACATTTACCGGACTCTTGGTTTATTTATTTCATTCTCTGAGGTCCTGGGTATAAAACCCAGTAAATCCGGCCTTTATTGGACACTATCATGTTTTGTTCGACACGTTGTTGATTCTATCTCCATTACCTGCACTGCAGTCACATGATCGTCAATAACTTGATAGATTTCAACCTAAACATGAAATTCTATGCGTTTGATTGATATTTTCATAATGTAATTAACCTGATGGTAAAGAATTTATATTATATACATTGCTGTATGAGTTTTCAGAATGTATTTTGCGCAGCACTATTTTTGACTGCTCTCTGGCAGATGAAAGTGATGGCACCTGGCCAAGAAAATATGAATTACGTCTCTATGAATGCATATAATCGCTTATGTTATTGCTATGAAGTATACACAATCTAGTTTTGGATATGATGTTCTATATCATCTGCACCGCTACATGTCTAATTATATTTTCCAGCAATGAAATCATTCTAATTGTGTGTTTAATTGGCGTTCAGTACCTATATCACATCATATGTCGTTAAATTGTCCAATTTGAATTTCAACGATTTTTTTTATTCTTGGGCCGCATGACTCTTGACCTTGGACCTGATGACCTCAATTTTGGTATATCACATCTATATAGTCTCATTGTTTTCCTGTAAAATGTGAGAGGAATATTGAAAAGTTAAGGAACTGACTAACAAAATTGGCGAGGAGAAGTAAAATGTGCATTCCATAGTACAGCTACAGCTGTCGTTGTTCATTTATAATTCATAGTGGTTATCACTTATGTGCACTTTTTTCACACAAATTACGCCGATGTCCAAATTATGCAAATGTTTCGGACACACTTCGCGTACCTTTTATAATTATGTACCTTTTATGGTTATTCTGAGAGAGAACCAATGTGCGAATTCACTGTGTGTGAGAATAGTTCTCTTCATGATACGGAATATCTTCATCGATTTTCACAATTATAATACCTTTAAATGGAAAGCACCTGATAAGATGACAGAAAGAAGACATCGTAGAGGCGAGCCTCTTCTTTGAAATACGGTGGAATGGTGTCGGAGGTCTGAAGCCGTCGCTATAATACGCTTCCAAAACTCGAGTTTTATAGCGCGTGATAAACAAATTTCACTCTCATCATATATCTCAATTTATCTATTTCCGGTGTAGCCTCCTCAGACAAAACATTCCATATCCCATATCCCCACCGAAAGTCAACCGATATTTCTAGATTGACCGTACCTGGATAAAATAAGCCTCAGCAAAATAGAAAGAGAGAAAGGGTACTATACAAATATCGGTAGGGGTGATTTGACATTGAATTAAAAAGAAGAAAAGAAATCTCCACTTAATTTACCAGTCAGCAAAGTTAAATTTGCGAAAGTGTTTAAAATTTATTGTCAACTATCCGACAAAAATGACAAGTGACACAGCCTAATGGTAAGGCTTTCACAATATTGTTAGTCAAGGAACTGATTGCACTGTTAGTCAAGGAACAAATTGTACTGCTAGTCAAGGAGCTGATGGCACTGTTAGTCAAGGAACTAACTGCACTGCACAAGCAGGTTATTTACTTGAGGCATACGTTTTACAAAATAATCTGTGACAACAACAAAAACAACAATAACAACAGCAGCAATCAGTTCGCTAACTTCTACAAGCCCACTCACTGAGACACTCACTCACTGAAATGTAATTTCTCAGTCCTATATATCCATACAAACTCGACGAATCAACGAGTGACCAAATTCATTCAGTCTTGTATTTAGAACCAAGGTAAATAATTTCCCCAGACATCTAAGAAGAGTAATCGGTCTGTAACTATTCGCGTCATCGCTAGCTCATTTTCCTTTGTGAGCTGGCTTAATCTGCCAGTCTTCCGGCATAAAACCAGAATCAAGAACAGAATTGAATATTATTTGATATGTAGGTAACTGTACATTTTTACTACTCTTTAGAAATTCATTTACTATACAACTTTGGTTAGTTCCCATATCATTAAAATTGTTATCAGGTGTTTCAATTTCCTTATCCTTAGCATTTAGTTTTTTTAAAAAGTTGAACATTTCCTCCAATGGGACCTTACTCTCATCTCTGTTGCCTTTTCCATTATTCAGAATTTTACAGTAGCTTTTGAGACGTTTTTATTCGAATTTCTCAGACGTTGCTGTGACGTTTTGTTATATTTTCGTACATTCATATTCAACACATTTTTTTCTTTTTTTTTGTTATATGAAATCATCTCAGTTCGGTCATTATCGCTTTTTGTCTTATTGAACAGTCGCCGTGCTAAATGGTTTTTTTCTTCCTAGCAGATTTGCATTCTCGGCCGAAATAGGGTTTTAGCTTATGCGGCCAGTATGATGGTAAACAAGGTGTACTTCTTTCGAAGCTTGACAAAGCTGTCAACAAGTTATATCAATTAACTCTTGGTCAATGCTGTCTGAGACAAAAGCATCAGCAAGTCTGTCTGAGACAAAAGCATCAGCAAGTCGGTTATGTAATGATTGTATACGTTTCTGGTTCGGGTTATCTATGGACGCTTGAGTATTATCATCGAGGGCGGTTTGGATCATTCAGATCACCAGTTCGAGCATTAAAGTCACCCATTATATACACCTAGAAAAAAGTTAAGCACCCCCTAATATGACGATTAATTACACACAAATGTTAAGGTTTAGCCTGTGTCTGGTGGTAGGTATGATAATAATGATGATCCAACAATGGTGGCGAACATTCTTTCATGGAAAGTGACACGAAAAAATATCATGGAAAGCATGTGGAAAAGGGAACCCGCGAATTTTTCCAAATGCAGTTTGTACACGCCCCATATTTCGGTATTTAATGTGCATGGGTTGCAATATTTAATCATTATCTGTCATCATGGCACGAAGAAGGATATCAGATGCACAGAGATGGCAAATTATTGGCATGCATTCAACAGGTATGTCCTTTAAAGCAACTCAATATCCACTACACAGTTATCAGCCGTCTGGTGAGGAAACACAGGCAAACCAATGAGATGAAGGATCGTCCACGTACCGGACGACCCCGGGTGACATCACAACGTCAAGACAGGGCACTTCTGAGGCTAATTCGACGAGATCCATTCGCCACAAGTACTGTTCTGAAGAACCTCTGGTTACCAAATCGCCGTTTCTCCACGAGAACAATCAGGAATCGCCCAAGAAGTGCCAGGTATCGGTCCAGAAGGGTCATCAAACGTCCTCTCCTTAGTGATCATCACCAACGAGTACGTTTGGCTTGGTGTATAGTACGACACCGCTGGAATCTGAAGAGTTGGCGAAGAATTCATTGCTCGGATGAAAGCCGGTTCCTTCTTCATGTAACCGATGGACGCGTGAGACTTTGGGGCAGCCGAATACAGACTATACACCAAGAAACATCAAACCGACAGTTGCCTTTGGGTGGGGTTCAGTAATGGTGTGGGGCTGTGTATCTCATGACTGTAAGCTTGACATGGTAACAATACGTGGGAATCTGAATGGCGATCAGTACATCCTGGATGTCCTTGCCCCAGTTGTGGTCCGCCATTTTGATAACCATCCTCTTGCTACCAGACATGTGTTCATGGATGACAACGCTAGACCGCACCGCTCTCGTGCAGTTGCAGCATTCATTCAGAATAATGCAATGACTCATCTTCCTTGGCCCGCCACGAGTCCTGATCTGAATCCTCTGAAGCACATTTGGGACGTTCTTGGGCGTCGAATACAAGCACGTGAACCTCCAGTACGTGAGTTGGAAGCAGCTTTGCATCAGCAATGACGAGAGTTTTCTATGCAACGGATACGACGATTGACTGGGGGATGCGACGTTGGGTAGAGGCAGTTATCCAAGAACGTGGAAGATACATCAGATATTGAATTGGAAAACTTTCCCTTGTTACAAATGCCTTTTTTATCCATTCCTATCCAAACCATGTTGCCTGGTTGACTCTCCAACTCCATACTTGTAACGGGTATCATTTTGAGCTGAAGCAGTTACTTTTTTGGTACGCCAGTATTATCATTAAAATGATAAAGAAAACTGCCATTATTGTGTTTTCTTGTAGCCAGAACATGACCTTACATGATAGCATGCAGTTTTACAAACTTACTGTGCGTGTACATCTCTGATATCGACCACTACATATACCTTTGTAAATGTTCATGGCGGTGCTTAACTTTTTTTCCAGGTGTATATATACAAAGTTGTGGATAGAGCACAATTCATTTGTATCTGTTTCAAAATCATTTAGACTGTTATCATTATGGTAGCCAGATCCCTCACATGGGATATAAGCAAGCCCTATTATAACATCATCTTCCGCATTACTACCTAGTTTAATCCATAAGGCATATTCTGAGCTCACTATTTGCTTTGCACATCGGGAAAACTTCTGTTTTACAAACAATAAAATACCGCCAGATTTTGCATTATTTTTTCATTTCCTATTACTTAACCCTACCTGGCTTCGGGGGGGGGGGGGGCATTATGGCCCCCCCTACCAAACTTTCTGCGCTATCTCCGGAACGACAAAAAATAGGGAGCTGAAACTCCGTGACTTTATAGTTTATCATATTGGGGTCATGTTGAGCCTATTTGCATAACCCCCCCGAGCAGAGGATCATGGGTAAATTCAAGATGGCGGCCACCTGGGGTACCAGAAAAGTGATGTTTTTGTCATATTTCTTCAAAATTTCTGCTTTTCCGTGATGAAAAGTGGGCAAAAGCTATTTTATTTCACATCACACTAATTTTTACTAATTTATCATAAAGTTCTTGCGGAGAAATTGCATAAATAAAAAAATCGGAAAATCTGACCGAAAAATCGACCAAAAATGCCGTTTTTGAAAATGACGTCACTGTGACGTCATCAAAGCGGCCGTCTTGGATTTTCTGGTAGAGCTTGACCCAAAGGTATAGTGTGGTAAGTTTCAGCCCCCTGGCTCAAGGTGTAAGAGAAATAATTGGAGGGGGGGGGGGGTGGGGGCACAACAGGTCCCAAAAACCCCAGGCCAGATAGGGTTAAATAAGGAATTTGGACTTCATCATATTTATCAAGTTTGTTTTCAGTGAATCCTATAACATCATAATTACTAATAAAATTCAACAAAGTTTGCTTCTTAGGCCCCACACATTCAGAGATTAAATATTCAGATTGTGTTGAGAAAAATTTTGACGACTATGTACAGTTGTGTCATGCTCATCAACCAGACTAACAAATGGGGGTCTTCTTGACTCTCCTATCTCTCCGTGGGTTGTGGCACTACTCCAGCTTGAGGATAAACTCTCTCACCGTCGATGTACAATCTGTCAACTACCGGGTACTAATTTAGTGTTCTGGCCCGTGGGCTTAGCTTGGCGGAAAAATGGCATTAATTGACGCTTCGCTGCTAAAACCTCTGGGGCATACTGCTCAACTATTGAGAAATTCTTGTCTTGTGCAAAATCTGACCTCTTCGCTGTAGAAGGATAATTTAGCCACTATGGGTCTGGGTCTGGTGTTGGGTTTGGGTCTCGGGGTTGGGGTTCCTAGTCGGTGAACGCGTTCTGTTGAATATTTCGATCGATCTTTAGCTCCGTTTTGATGAAATCCCACATTAATTTCTCACTATTAACCATTCAGTCTCAGGAGCACCCATGAATAGAAGGTTGTCTCTCATGCTTCTGCATTGAAGATCTACCAGCTGTTCTTGTAGAATTTCATTTCTGTCGTGTCTTTAGATTTTTTCCGGGATGTATCGAGATCTTTCTCCATTTTTCGTTGACCGGTATTGATTGTGTCTTACTGTTTATTGATCAACTAAACACTCTCTTCCGTTTTCTGTACTCTGTGTTCAGTACGATTGGGTCTCTCATTCATGCCAGTAAACATTAGGGGTATCCAGCGTACCTTCTGTTCTATCCAGCTTCGTGACTAATGGTACCAATAATTCAATCGCTGACAGTTTTCGGAGGGGAGCGAGAATGTCCCGAGAACTGTCCAGTCGGTGGAGAAGTACTGCTACTACCGGTAGTGGCTTGAAATACAGGGATTGTTTGTGAGAAATTCTACCACACCCCATGTGTTTTACCAAATAACACTATTACACGTAAAGAAGGAAACCCAGGTGGGACCTAATTCCAATACCTCACAACCAATCGGTGTGGATTATATAACGTCATAATTTTCTTCGCATGTCCAGTTGAACTCGCCTAGAAGGGTAATAGGATTGAAATTTTCTCTATTTTGAATATTTTGATATAGTAGATAGGTCAGGTTGGTTGTCCTTTCTTATTTTATTCTATTACTGATATACCACATTGTACCCCATAGTTAAATGAAAGGTCATTTCTGTTTTTTTCTCTTCAGAATTTTTAGGCATGGCAAATATGACAGTTCTGCAATTCTCCCCTATTTCGCTTCTAGAAAAAAAGCCTTGTTCAGTGGTTCCCATTGGGTAAATATCATGTAATTTTTCAAGATTCACTCTTGGAATTTAATGTCAGATGCACCAGTTCATTTTTCCTTTTTTGAATACTCAGATAGGTCAGTTTGGTTCTCTTCTCCTACTTCCTCTTTGGAGGATACACCATTTAAGTAGATGGGATTTCATTTCTAATTTTCTCTCCTTAGAAGTTTTAGTCATGTCAAATATGCCAGTTTCTTTTTTCTCTCCCATTTTGCTTCGAGACCGTCTAACCATATTGAGTAGTCTCTTTTGTGCAGATAGACCGCCTTCCATCAAGATAGTCATGTTAGGTAGGTCAGTTTTGTATGTCTCTGTCGTTTTGACCTAAGACTGACAACCCATATGGAGTATTCCCCGTGATAGTTCGAGCTTCCTATTACAACACATATAAGGGAAGTAGGAAGAGGTGCCGACATACTGACAGAGCCACATGACTTCACAGTATAATCTTCTTGTTAAACTATTCTAAAGCCCATACCAATGATCTAACGATCCGTGATATGTGTTGTATCTCAGGTACGCTTTTATTGTACCTGTTCATGTGGCAACTTGGATGACATGACCACAGGACCCCTAGCACCGACATAAGCGGTATTAGATACAAATCTAGAGAGCTATGATGGAAATGCTCTGACAACTCGTATATTGGTAATTGGTGAGCTGTGTCACTGTGACAACTCCTACACTGGGGATTGGTGAGCTGTATCGTCGTCATATGAAAATGACGGCATTTGATACAAAAGACTAGTCTGTAAGACTCGATGTCGACCCAGCATCAACTTCCCACAATGCCAACATATATCCAAGACCAAAAGGTCTCTACAGGGGGCGGGCCTCGGGGACGAAATGTCCACCAGCAGAATCTCGCCATATACAGGTAAAAATTACAACGCATAAAAGGTAAGTGGGAAGAGGTGCCGACATACTGACAGAGCCACATGACTTTACAGTATAGTCTTCTGGTTAAACTATTCTAAAGCACATACCAAGAATCTAACGATTCGTGATATGTGTTGTATCTCAGGTACGCTTTTTTGTACCCGTTCATGCGGCAACTTAGATGACATGACCACAGGACCCCTAGCACCGGCATAAGCGGTATTAGATACAAATCTAGAGAGCTATGATGGAAATTCTTTGACAACTCGTACATTGGTATTTGGTGAGCTGTGACAACTCGTACACTGGGGATTGGTGAGCTGCATCGTCTGCAGACGAAAATGACGGCATTTAACACAAAAGACTAGTCTGTAAGACCCGATGTCGACCCAGCATCAGCTTTCCACAATGACAACATATATCGAAGACCAAAAGGTCATATACAGGCTACGGGCCTCGGGGACAAAACGTCCACCAGCAGAATTTCGCCATATACAGGTAAAACTTACAACACATATAAGGTAAGTGAGAAGAGGTGCCGACAAACTGACAGAGCCACATGACTTAACAGTATAGTCTTCTGGTTAACCTATTCTAAAGCACATACCAAGAATTTAACGATTCGTGATATGTGTTTTATCTTAGGTACGCCATTATTGTACCTGTTCATGTGGCAACTTGGATGACGACTACACGGCCCCTAGCACCGACACAAGCGGTATTTTATACAAATCTAGAGAGGCATGATTGAAATGCATTGACTACTCGTATATTAGTAATTGGTGAGCTGTGCCGGTGTGACAATTCGTACACTGTGAATTGGTGAGCTGTATCGTCGTCAGATGAAAATGACGGCATTTAACACCGAAGACTAGTCTGTAAGGCCCGACGTCGACCCAGCATCAGCTTCCCGCAATGACAACATATATCAAAGACCAAAAGGTCTGTTCAGGGGGAGAGCGTCGGGGAGGAAACGTCTACCAGCAGAATTTTTCCATATACAGGTAAAAATTACAACACATATAAGGGGAGTGGGAGAGGTGCCGACATACTGACAGAGCCACATGACTTCACAGTAAAGTCTTCTGGTTAACCTATTCTAAAGCACATACCAAGAATTTGACGATTCGTGATATGTGTTGTATCTCAGGTACGCTTTTATTGTACCCGATCATTTGGCAACTTGGATGCCATGAGCACACGGCTCCTAGCACCTGCATAAGCGGTATTAGATACAAATTTAGAGAGTTACGATGGAAATGTTTTGACAACTCGTATATTAGTAATTGACGAGCTGTTTCGCTGTGACAACTCCTACACTTGGGATTGGTGAGCTGTATCGTCGTCAGATGAAAATGACGGCATTTAACACAAAAAACTAGTCTGTAAAGCAAGATGTCGACCCAGCATCAGCTTCCCACAATGCCAACATATAGCAAAGACCAAAAGGTCTGTACAACGAGCGAGCCTCGGGAACGAGACGTCCACCAGCAGAATCTCGCCATATACAGGTAAAAATTACAACAAATATAAGGGAAGTGGGATGAGGTGCTGACATACTGACAGAGACACATGACTTCGCAGTATAGCCTTCTGGTTAACCTATTCCAAAGCACATACCAAGAATCTAACGATTCGTCATATGTGTTGTATCTCAGGTACATATATACGCTTTTATTGTACCTGTTCATGTGGCAACTTGGATGACGACCACACGGCCCCTAGCACCGACATAAGCAGTATTAGATACAAATCTAGAGAGCTATGATGGAAATGCTTTGACAACTCGTATATTGGTAACTGGTGAGCTGTGTCCCTGTGACAACTCGTACACTGGGGATTGGTGAGCTGTATCGTCGTCAGATGAAAATGACGGCATTTTACACAAAAGACTAATCTGTAAGGCCCGATGTCGACCCAGCAGCAGCTTCCCAGAATGCCTACATATATCAAAGACCAAAAGGTTTGTACAGGGGGCGGGCCTCGGGGATGAAACGTCCACGAGCAGAATTTCGCCATATACAGGTAAAAAATACAACAAATATAAGGGAAGTGGGAAGAGGTGCCGACATACTGACAGAGACACATGACTTCACAGTATAGCCTTCTTGTTAACCTATTCTTAAGCACATACCAAGAATCTAACGATTCGTGATATGCGTTATATCTCAGGTACGCTTTTATCGTACCTGTTCATGTGGCAGCATGGATGACATGACCACACTGCCCCTAGCACCGGTATAAGCGGTATTAGATACAAATCTAGAGAGGCATGATGCAAATGCTCTGACAACTCGTATATTGGTAATTGGTGAGCTGTGTCGATGTGACAATTCGTACACTGGGGACGGTTGAGCTGTATCGTCGTCAGATGAAAATTACGGCATTTAACACAAAAGACTAGTCTGTGAGGCCCGATGTTGAACCAGCATTACCATGACCCTTCACGTCAGAAGACGAATAATTTTTGAGAGATTGTCTGGCTATGGTAAGAGTTCTCTCCCATACAAAAAAAACGCAGAATGGAAGCGACAAAGTGTTCGCGCTACCTCATTCAACTGAAAATATGTTTGAATATATTCGGCCGGTCTACAACACTTCATTTATTTATTTATGAATAATTTCTCTCCCTTGTCAGCCCAAATTTTACAAAATCCGGTTCGTTCTTCGTCAATAACAGTATCAACAACTTTACTTTTATTTCATTTGCTTCAACGAAACCATAAACTGACCCAATTTTCCGTTTGGAATGAGGTATAAGTTAAAAGCGCTCAAACTTGTTAAGAACGTGCCGGATCTTGTCAAATTTGGGCTGACAATGCAGGGAAATTATTCATTAACCCTATCTGGCCTGGGCTTTTTGGGACCTGTCCAGGCCTGGGGGGGGGGCCGAAATGGCCCCCCTTATTTATTTTTCTTATCCCTTGAGCTAGGGAGCTGAAACTTACCACACTATACCCTTCGGTCAAGCTCTACCAGAAAATGTAAAAATATCCAAGATGGCCGCTTTGATGACGTCACAGTGACGTCATTTTCAAAAACGGCATTTTTTGGTCGATTTTCCGGTCGGATTTTTCGAATTTTCTATTTATGCAATTTCTCCGCAAAAACTGCATGATAAAGTAGTGAATATTAATGCGATGTGAAATAAAATAGTTTTTGCCCACTTTTCATCGCGGAAAAGCAGAAATTTTGAAGAAATGTGACAAAAACATCACTTTCCTGGTACACCACGTGGTCGCCATCTTGAATTTATCCATGATCCTCTGCTCAGGGGGTTATGCAAATGGGCTCACAATGACCCCAATATGACAAACTATAAAGTCTGGGAGTTTCAGCACTCCATTTAGAAAAATTTTCCTTGTCCCCTGTGGGCGTATTTAAGCCTTTTTGGCAGCTCCATTTAGCTCCCAGTCAGATATGCATATTTGTGGAATGAAAGCGAGGCCGCCAATCTGTGACGTCACAGACGCGATAGCTCGCTAATGGCAGGTAGCAATTTAGTATGGATTACATACTGGAAGAGAGTTAATCAGCTATGACAAATCCAATCATCGGTTTTATCTGAACTGTGATTTTGTGGGCCGATTTTGTGGAATTCTTCACAATTCAACTCTAGAATACTACCGCTTTATAAATAGCAGTGTAAATTGACTCCAAGATGCCGTATCGTACGTGCCACCTACGGTTGTACAAACGAACAGAAAAAAGGTTGTGGGGTGAATTTTTTCTCGTTTCTCGTGGAGACCATCCGTCGGAAAAATTGGGTGCACTATTGCCGTGATAGGTAATTGACCGTAAACACATCTATAGAATTACGGTGCTCGATCTGACTAGACACTGTCTGCAGCTCTAAATCCTCCTGATATATTACACATACTTGATATTATGGGAGCATATTGAGCACGAATAAAGTTGAAAGTTTATTCGAGTTATTTTAGTAAAATAACTGCACGTCAACCCTCATCAGGAGTCCAACGTATCAATTCACAATGTTCATATTTATTTTTGATTTCTTCAACATAGTCTGATAATGTCACCAACACCCGTTGTGCGAGAAATTGCCCCCCCCGTATCTGCGAAAGGTCGGGAGCAGGACAGCTAGAAAATCGCAATTTGTTCTTTCCTATCAATTACGCTAGCTGAACGGCATATTCCTACTGGAAATAATTTATTGAACACAGATTTGCCAGAAATCTTTACGGTACATGATATCTAACGTCGTGCTTTCAAACTGACCTGAACGAAGAGAGCATTGTCTAAATATTTATTCATTCTATGCATAGGGGTCCTATATATAACGTCCGGCATAGATAATATATAAAATACCAGTATGTGTTTACGAGTCGTCTTTGTTCCGTGTTTGACGGTTCGTCTGCTTCAGATTCGCTGTCCCTCTGTTCCGCCTCATTTCGGTCGTTCGGTACGGGTTTAGATTGATACGGCAGAACGTCAAGATGTCCATTTATGTCCTCTGTATGTAGATCATCATCACTGACATATTCCTACATGGTTTCGACTCGATTTTCCATTAATTATACAGCGATATACGCGGAGTAATCGCAAATCCACAGCCTAATATATAGCTCAGACAGCTGCCTGCAAGAGACGATCGCTTGTCTGGCGTCACGCGGTCACGTTACGCCTATGCTCATTAACGGGTTAACTGGAGGAAATTGGGCTACAGGTCTTTAATTAAAAAGGCTTAAATACGCCCACAGGGGACAAGGAAAAGAAATTAAAAAAAATTCTCACTTAAGTACTAACTCTTCTGACACATATTCCAGAGAAAAACATATATGGATAAATATCCTTTAATAAATTTATGTGAGTTAAGTGTTGTAGAACAGCCGAATGTTTTTTAATGATAACATTTACTGGGATGAGGTCGCGCGACCCCGTGGTACATGTAGCTCCCATTTTGTGTTCGTTTTTTGTATAAGAGAGAACTCTGACCCTAGCCACACACTCTCTTAGAAATTAATATGAATATTGGGAAATAGGAAAATTAAATTCTAACCAAGGGGGACTACTCCTTATGTCTGTTTTGAAGCAAAATTATATAACACAGTAACACCCGCTAACACATATCTTAACGAGTCAGCGTCCTACTAGGATAACCCAGAAGCTTTAATTGGTCTAAATTATCACTAAATTATTACATTATCCCATGGAGTTAACACTAATTCGTCGTACTGATGTAACTAGAACAAGCATATTTCTACATATTACTTATCTGGCGACACAAAATATCGGATTTTATACTCAGATTACTCAAAATACTTGAAAAAAGTGAGTCTGTCCTTTCCTCATCCGACTTGTGAAATGGAATCTCCCAACGAACACCTGCACTTGACGGGTTTAACAAAAATGTTAAATAAATCCACTTCCTTATTATTTTTTTTCGATTTTTCTTGCTTCTGTACATCGGAGGTTCGCATCATTAGAAGAAGAGTAGCTATGTTGTATACTTTATATCTCATATGTGGTATTATCATTATTTTTTTTTATCGAAATGTTTCTCGTATTGCAATCAAAAATTATATAATATAACGTTTAGGCCATCTAAATTATGTTTTACAGACGGGGTAAAGCTATTACTACAATTTTGACTTTCCTATTTAATATATACGTAATTAAAATGTATTCAAGTGTTTCCGATCCACAGTGGTGGCAAAACCGTGGCGGAATCATAATTTGCTGCTTGGTGGAATTACCAGGGTCTGTAAATATGCCATGTGTTCTCCTATATATAGTTGTATATTTAGTCTGATGTGTCAATTATGTGTCGGGAAATGCGTGAACTCACCTAGAGTTGCAACAATATACATTCATTCATAAACCTTCATGTACAATGGATATACGGAAAATGCCGGTTAACCGGTATGCGCGCCAAAGCGTGACGGAATTACTCGTGGTTTGAATAGCTACGGTTAAAGTTGCTTTAATACCAGCATTTTGATTTAAAAAATGTAAGATGTTGTTATAGAGTTTCTTATAACATTGCGTGATGTTTAGGTTCGTTTTAGACACATATTGAAAAGCATGAACGTATTCGTGACGGAATTACATCACCGGTAATTCTGTCATATTGCCAAAATGTAATTACGTTACGGTCTTTGCCGGCCAGTCAAGTTATTAATTATTAATTGCTGCATAAATAAAATAAAAATTGTGATACTCCAGGATCGTTTCATTTATCTCATAAAGAAGAAAAAACTGATAATTCACACGAATCTTAAGAAGTATCTGGCGGCAGAACTTGCAAGTCTGCGCAACGTGATTTCGTCACGGAAGTTGTAACATAGCATTTATAGGAATTCACTTATTATTTATATAAAACATATCATCCATACTATTTCTGGAATCTTCATTGAACTTTATGGACTTTTCTAAATAGCCTACTCTATCACTTAGAGATATTGCTGAGGTTGTTATTACAGGTTATTACAGATTTGAGTGCGCATCACCATGGAATTCATGTAAAGAAGAAAGAAATGACCAAATTTCAGCTCGATGGAATTATTAGGTACCCATGCTTTCAGTTCTACTAGACCACTGTTAGTACTCGTCCATGAGACAACCAGTTACAGAATAACATTTTCCTAACCTTATTGCTAAGAACTGTTGGATGAGACCAAAAAGGTGAAATAAAAGTTGTTTTTTTGTATTTGATCACGTGATATTCGAATACTGCGTGACGGAAATTCGATACTTTGAAATGACAGCAATATGAAGATGTGTTGGTTACATACATATTCAATAATAACTCCTTACTCATCCCAGATGGTGTTTGTTCGAATCCTGTGCGAATGGACTACATTATATTCGTTAACTAAAGCCATGTATTGATGAATGTGGATAATAAAAAAAAACTGCATGCCGGAATTACAATTTGGCACATTTCTTAACGAATGGCGATATTTTCTGTTTTATTATTTTCATATTATTCCGGTCTAAAAGGACAGAATCAAACACATGAAATCTATTGTTTTGTGCCAGGCAATTCACGTATAATCGATTGAAAGTAAAAGAACGAAAACTACTGGTCAGCAACATGGACAAAACTGTTCATGAATGACATAACCTGGAATTGTGTGACGGAATAACAGGTTGTACCACATTTCGTGGATTTAATGAAATATGGAACTGTTGACTTATATATATATCATAAAATATTCCATCTTCCTTGATCCAAACTATACCATATGATTTTAGTCTAATATGCAGCACATATATACACGACTTGTATAGTCGATTCAACGCTCTGGCCGCGAAATTCCATCCAACGATAAACAAGAATCGTGGATGGACTTGATCAGATATGAATTTCGAACAATAAATTTACTTACACGTGACCAGCTGTAGCTACTGGCGTTAATACCTAGGAAGTACATGTATATTGTGATTTTGCTGTATCACCCCGTACCTTGGACAAGTTTGTAATACCGACTTCCGGGTGATAGCTGGCCGTTATCTGGATTGAAGAAAACTACACCATGAGTCTGACGCAGTCCAGTAATGCTGCTATGAAAGAAAGACATGCAGCTTTCATCCGTAAGCACAACGATTGACAATGGAGGGCAGTCCCGTTCATTCTTTGATGTATTCGTTCAGATATGATTCTTCCAGTGAATTCTCCAACGGCCTTTGACATCAGTTGATGCGTAGTAATCCCAAATACAACAGTTGGAGGCACGGATATTGAGCATATGAGGCAAGGAATGGCGCTCATTTGGAATTTTTGGACCTGTAAGTCTTGTTATTAATGCTCAGAAAATTGTTCAACTGTATCATCCTGGCAAATATGTACTAGTTGAAGACCAAGTGAACGTGCACATGCCTACAACCACATGACATTTCAAAGCATCTAAGTCTACCTTTCATCTTTTTGTTCTCTATTTTTCCCTGTTCGAGTGATCTCACTGCCAATAATGTTAATAAACTTAGTCCCGCGAAATCGAAAAACATCAATGGTGTTTATGTATTTTGAAGCGACGGCGTTCGCGCTTGTTTGATAAAAAATCTTTTCCTTCAATAATACTTCCTCGCTTATTTTTGTCTCGTCCATATTGTATAAGCGTGGAAATTTTCAATAAAAGAAACTGCGTATGCAGCATTGCATATCCACGTTGGGAGAAGAGAGGGTAAAACTGACTTACAATGACTTCAGTAATCGGGTGCAACACGCTACAATTAACCTTATCAATTAACGCAATATATGTATTGATTAGAATCGCTGTGTTGATGGAAGATACTGCGCCACCGTTATTACTTGTCATTGGAAACATCAGTCACGGAATATCATTTTCCTAACCCTATTACTAAGAACTGTGGGACGAGGCAAAAAAAGTGTGAAAGAAAATTATTTTGTATTAAATCTCTTGACATTCGAATTCTGCGTGACGGAATTTCAGTGAAGTAACAACAATATGAAGACGTGTTAGTTACATACATATTACATCAAAACGCAAAGGTTACTTTTCCCAGATCATGTTCCATTCCAATCCTGAGTGTCTGGACAGCAATATAGCTGAATTCCGTTAAAATAAAGTCTGAGAATTGTGAATATTGTTAATCAAAAGTGCGTGACGAAATGACATTTTGACCCATCGTTCAAGGAGTGGCGAAATTTTGTAAATGACATGACAGTACCTTACGCATAAAATATATTGCTATCTGTCAGGCGATGCACGTATAATCAACTAAAAATAAAAGGGAGAAAATGTCTGGTCATGCATGGGATAACTTTTCATGAATGGTAAAACCGGGGTTTTGAAATTGTGTGACGGAATAACGTGTTGTAACGTAATTCGTGGAATTCCTGAAATATGGAGGTTGAGTTATATATATCATGCAATTCCATCCAACGATGAATTTCGAACAATAGATTCACTAACACGTGACCAGCTTTAGCTACTGGCGTACATATCCAGGCAGCACATGTATATTGTGATTTGGGTTTGTCACCGCATACCTTGGACTAGTCTGTAATATCGACTTCCGTCATCGGGAGTGAAGGAAACTACACCATGAGTCTGACAAAGTCCGGTAATGCTGCTATGAAAGAAAGACATGCAGGTTTCATCCCGTAAGCACAACGCCTGGCAATGGAGTGTCGTCCCGTTTATTCTTTGATGTATTTGTTCAGATATGATTTTTTTCAGTGAATGCCTTTGACATCAGTTGATGCGTCCTAAACTCATCTCCAAATGTAATAATTTCAGTCAGGGATATCCCACATATGTAGTACAGAACGGCTCTCATTTTGGAATTTTCGACCTGTAAGTTTTTCTAGTGATACTCCGAAAATTATTAAGTGCGCCACCTGAGGGCAATGTGAACGTGCATACGTTTGATAAATGATATTACAATGCAGCTAGGCTGAAAACAAATCTTTCTTTATTTTTCGCTTTTCAAGTGAATGGGCGAAGGCACAATAATGTCAATAGAGTTAGACCCCTGGAAGCGAAAACCAATATTTTTTCCCCTCGATTATAATTCCTCAATTGATTGTGTGTCATTCGTCTTATATAAGTGTGGAAGTAATCGATACACCACCGTGTGCAACTATGTGCGCATTATTAGATTACAACTGTTATTGTGGGAATAGTTCATTTCGAGCTTACGGATATTCCATTCGGAAATGTGTACATCTTGTGAACAAATAATGTGTGTGTATACAGCATGGCATATCGACGTTGGGACAGGGCTGGATAAAATCGGTCAACAGTTTCTTCACTAATCGAGCGGAGAACACGCTACAATTGACATAATTTTTTGACGCCAGATGGATGTAGTATTAAGGATGTCCATTGCTGGTAAATCAAAGCAATAATGTGTGTTATTGCATGCATAATTTTGTAATATGAAAAAAAAATAAAAAAAAATATAGGTTGGTGTGCATTTGTTATCTGTAGGCAACATTAAGTGGACTGACCCATGCTCCATTTGATAACCCAGAAAACATAGGCAATATCTATAGTTTTGAAGCATATTCATGAAAAATTCATATAATTAGTATTTAACTTTTTCTTATATTCTTACTGTTTGCAGATAATCACAATGTCTATCAAAATATGTCAAATTGGATGGATGTTCCTGTGCAAAATTTCCAACTAGAAGGTTTTTAAAGGAAATCCCTACCTCTTAACCTAGGAAAGGGAGATAACCCAATAAGAAAATCAGGCAAATGACCGCCAAAGCCAGAAATCACCGGCAGACATCCTTGAAGTAGCTGTGTAGTTTATTGATGAAAGGGATATGATACATGTTTTTCAAGTACCGAAGTATTACTTTACATCTACACGAAGATTTATCTGAGTTAAGTACCAGAGTACATGTATTATTCAACACGCATGTTTTGGTTTCAGTGTAGTGCCAAAGAAATTGGAACTCTTCTGCAAGTAGAGAATAGTTTAGTCCATACAGAGATGTTTTGGTTGGGCCAGAATTCCAGTCCAAGACATACAATGATTGATCCTCTCTTCTTTTGCTGGTTTGAATTCTGTGGCGAATACGTACTGGATTTTGACCAGTGTGCATTTCTCTTCATTTGTTAACTTATTATATCATACCAGTTTCATAATTATAATCAAGGAAAAGTTTTTCCTTCACTTCCTAGGCAATGTGACCCTAAAATAGGCCACGTGACACAGCTATTTGTTCCTTCATATACGGAGAGTTCCACTGTTTTCACCATCTCAGAACTTGAGTATTATTTTTTCAGCATAAACCAAGAAATACAGTAAATTTGCTTTGATATTGTTTATTAGTTCGGCTGCAAAATGATTTTGTTCGTGCGCATTCATCGCGAAGTTGTGTTTAAGGTGGAGAACAACACCATAACGGGAGACAAATCTTTTTATATTTTGGCGCATACTGAGCCCTCCCTCGGGTCCTGATACATTTCAAAGTGGAAAACTTCAATTTCTCGGGAATAATGTCATCTTTGGTATATTGAAATTATATTACGTTCATTATCAAGCAAATATGCCAAATTATATCTGAATAACACGGAATAGATTGAAAATGTAAAGAAAATCATTGTCCACGAGACGAAATTAAGTCGTTGAACATCATTTTCTAATTGATGAACAGGACGCGTCACCTAAAAATTTCATATAAATTTATTGTCCGTTTTATCTGAAAATCCAGTGTTGTAAGGACTTTCCAGTATTTCCCTATCCTTTCTGTGTTAGTCCAAGATGTTGATGAGCACCCAAAGCATAATAGCTGATATGGCGAACCCAAATTGTTATTTCATTTGTCTGTCAGGTATAACAGTGGTAATTTATGTGAACAAGTTTCAATAAATGTAAGGATGTGTGAAACTGGGAAAATCAGTATTCTCAAATGGGTATTTCATTGACTAATTTTCACCAATTGCCACAGAGAGCGGCATTGAGTCTGTCGCTCGTTTGAATACTGGAAACAATCAGGTGAATTCATCTGTCAATAAAAACACAAGATAACCCCGTCAACGGCGTGGAATTAGTCCCGGAGAAATTAGTGTTCTCTGCCCAACGTATACAACGACAATAAAGCGCGCCTCACGCGTAATATTACCGGATCTACCGCGCCAGGCAACAACCCTTGAATCATCCGATAGGCTTGTCGACATAATATTGGATTATGCGGATCGCTATATGGCTGGAAAAGTGTGTTAGAATTTGATGATGTCTATCGGAAGCTACATGTAGGCTGAACACAACTTCCCATAGGGTCTAGCCTGAATATCAAATCCATCGTAGGCTTCCGATGGCCTGACAGTTTGAGTTGAGTCAATCCAGACATCCGAAGATGATTGAAACCAACAAGAGAGTGACGTATACGTACGGCAGTTGCCAAGCGTGTGGGTCGATGCATGTGACCAATCAAATTTCGCCAACAGTTCAGTTCAGTTCAGTGGGTAAATCCCTCCTCTATATAGGAGCACCTCCGTATAGGAGTACATATTAATATAGCCTACAGTCAATTGGAACCACTCAACATTTATAGCTCAACTATCGTGCTGTGAAGTGAACATTTATACAGTTCTACAATTGGACGAACTACTATCCTGAAAGTGCTGTGATAGTCTAACCATGTGAGCTTCCTAGCGGTGTATGCGATGTACTACTGTGAGTGAATTTATATAGCGGTCACTGAAAGACACCCAGGTACTTTATTCCCCAAGTGCCTCCGCTGGCGAAGGTCTAGCGTAGCAACTAATTCCACCATCAGTCCATATTACCCTGGACACCGAATCAGTCCAGCGCCGTGTGAATAGGCGAGTATATGTAAGCGGTCACTGGCGAGGGGCGAACCCACGCTAGCTGTAGCACTCCGGGTCAGAGTCAAACACTCTAACTACTTCGGCCACGACACGCTCACATAACTATCCAGGTAAAGGATCATCATGGAGATTCATCGCGGATAATGACAGAGTCTGCATGCTGGACAGCCGTTTACTCTTTGGATCCCGTCGATCACCAAATTCGTTATTGATTTAAGGATATGAAGCCCTCCTGCAGACACTTTTAAACACCCTCTGGAATTTGTATTTATACAGCTAATATTATGCCTCACAGCTGCGACAATTTATGTATTTGTTGAAAGCGCATTTCTTGAGGATTCCAAATATAGAAATGTGTTCACTGTTAATTTGTAGATTGTGAAGATATTCAAATTAAAAAAGAGCCTTCTTTTTAAAATGGCTATTTTCAAAAAAAGTATTCAACTTATTGTACCTTACATCATCATTTCCTGTAGAAATCAACCCCAACAGAAAATCAGCGTCTCAGTTTTGTCAGTTTTGGTCTAGTTTGTATTCTTTTGACATTTAATTCAACTTCAAAGTTGAAAACTGTGAATTGGACGATTTTTTAAAGAAATATTCATTAAATGTCAATAGAATGAGAACTAGACCAAAATTGATAAAACTGAGACACTGATTTTCTGTTGAAGTTGTCTTCTACAGAAGTTGATGATGTAAGTTACGATAAGTTGTATACTGTTTTGAGAATAGCATTAAACAATTGAATTGTAAATTATTTTATTTAAATACGAAAATCTTCACCACCTACAGGTATACAGTGAACAAATTTATATATTTGGAATCGTTAAGAAATGCGCTTTCAATAAATATAGAGGGCATGCAAAAGTGCCTACAGTAGAGTTCAGTATCTTTAACCCAATTATGTGCGTTATATCATGGCATCTCACGGACAATCTGGTATAACAGACTATCTGCACTAATTCTTAAACGCGAAGACACCTATGGCGATTGTTTACACGCCTTGAATTACCAAGACTTCTGTACTGAGAGAGTGGGGTTTTCCATTAATTTCTTCAATGTGGAAGGCCCGATACAAAGCTTGAATTTTCTGGAGATAACGCTAGATTTTACCAGTACTTCCTTTAACGACATTTCTGAATAACTTCAATTGCGTTTTTGACTTTGGACGTTCGAAAATGATCATCTCATGTAACAAATGATAAGTGTATAATTTTTGTCAAACAAAAACAGCAAATACAAGAAGGAAGAAAACGTCCGTCTTAGCCACGGATTTCAATCAGCTCATGATTTTTATCAACAGTCTCAAAATGATCTATACACGATGATCTAATACGTCTTAGCATCTAGTTCTTCATCTTCATAATCGGAAGTGAGAGTTCCTCGAGGATATAAGAAGACATTCACTGTTTCTTTGTAATCATAATGCAGATCGATATATTTTCACCCCATTATTCCAAAAAAAGTAAAACTTGTTAGATCCCTCAAATTTATTTATATTTTGATATACGACTGATAAATTAATCGTGAAGTGTGAAAACGTTTCAACCAGGCAAAAAAAGCATTCTCACGATGGCTTTCTCGACATTGTATTTCGTCCATTCTCGACGATGGCATCGAATATTCACAGAACGTGACGAACGGTGCACTACAACAAAGAAAAGTTCAGTTGTGACTCTCGAAGGTACTACAAGTGAAAGAATTAATGATGCCTTCTTCAAATACCGAAAACCCGTCAGAATCAACCTGCGGGCCTCATGATGTGGCAAACCGATACCCTTTCTTCTTCCGGACGCCAAAAGAAATCTCTTCCCAATGAACTCCAAAAATATGTATGAAGACATAAGTAAGTCCAGTACTTTTCGAATCCGATTGCCTGTCACATGCTTGTGAGATTTCCCTTCTCTGGTAACAAACGTGAGCTGTCCATGAATGTGGTGGCTACAAAAAGGTCCAGCAAGTAACGACTGTGTGCGAGAAATGCATCTAAATGTCATGAACATCTGCGCCATATGTGGACTTTCGGGTAATGAGGCCACGAGCTTTCCGTCTCTTAATGGCACGAACAAGAATTTGCAACCGCCCTGATTGGCATGACTTTTCCACCAGACAACACCCGGACATATGATCCTGGGTGATCTGGATATCTTCTGGATCATCAGCTACCTCATGATCAAACTATTCTTTTCTCTGTGGATATAGCATGTCAAATTACGCCGGGTCTTGATCGATGTTTATTCGACTGCCATTCTCTTGGGACTGATGATTGTGAAGGTGAATTCTGAATGCAATCGTCGGTGATGTATAAGGGCACAGGTGACTTCTTGTCGGACGCCGGCATCGTTTCCACCATCCTTTTAAGGTTGCGTTTAATTGAACAAAATCAGGCCCCCACCTTTCGGGTTTTCATCTCCACATGAATTATTCTGAATGTCTAATATATATGTATTAATTTGAATTTAATACAATTGTTTATAATGAACCTGATCATCGTTGTCGTTCTATATCACCGCCATTGATCCTCTCTGTTTGTGGAAGCGTTAGCCCTGTAGGATCAGACAGATTAACGTTCCATATCACCATCATTGAACTTCTCTGTTTGTGGAAGCGTTAGTCCTGTAGGATCAGACGGATTAACGTTCCATATCACCATCATTGAACTTCTCTGTTTGTGGGAACGTTAGTCCTGTAGGACCAGACAGATTAACGGTATATATCACGATCATTGGACCTCTCTGTTTGTTGGAGCTTGAGTTCTGTAGGGCCAGGAGATTAATGCCATTGCCAAATGTTTTCGGGTAACATCAGCTATGATTGTCTATTTGTAGCGGTGCTGTCTCGAATTTAGTTAACATATTTAGACTTTGTTGCAGCGATTATCCACTCAATACGATAAACCCAAAAAACTCGTGTTCTGGAGTTGTTGATGGCTCATTTATATTCCCATGTCATTCTGTTCGTCAATTCATGCTTTAATACAGATTTGGCGTTTGCGAGGTGCGCGGTCGGTAGCTTCGAATAGGGCTAATCACTGGTTTCGAACTCGCTCAATTTCTAGCTATTGTTAGCTCGATCAAGATTATAATCCCTTAGCATTCATTCACTGTATTGAACAATATTTTCCGCTTGTGTCTGAAAGCATTTCGGATTTTGCTCGACTTATTTTCCCGCAAATCAAATGCTCCACTGTCTAGCGATCATAACGTTTGGTCAATTATATTACAACGTTGTCAGCCAAGCTGTTTGTCTCTTGATAAACTTTCTCCCTTTGAGCGCCCTATTTCTGCGCGATGGAGTTTAACATCCAGATATTAATAATTTGATTATCGCATCTTCCTGATCCTCCCTATCACAGCTTCTTGGAAGTGACTTTCGACTCTTCTCTCTCAATTTCGCATAAGTCATCAGATAATGGAAGTACACATAATGATACGTCAACCTGTAATATTCGCCCGCTGACTGAAATGGATTCTTTCGCACATTTCAGGTCAAAAGACGTTTGTTTTCTAGCATTCTTAATAGCCATCATCCGTAGATTAAAATGATAGTTCCACCTGACTCCAAGCATTGAATGCATGTGTTGCGCTTCTGCATTTTGAACCTGAAACTACTTTATCTCTTTTTGATATCTTAGCTAGTGGTGAATACCTTCTAAAACAATTGGGAACCGAGTCATTCAAATAAAGAATTCTCAATACAGTTACATTGAAGATGTTTTTCATTCGTAGTTTTATATTATCTTGTTTCGCCTTCATAAAATTAAGTAATTTCCTTCAAATAATATTTTTGGAATATTGTGATCCCTTACCTCGCTGAAAAATCCATCAGATCGTCGATAAAAATAGTACGAAAATCATCTTTAAAAACTAATGTTCGAGATGATGACGTCACATACTGCACAAACGGCTTCCTAAATATGAGGCCCATCATGTCTGAAAATAAGAACACAATTTCGGCACGAAAATCGTACAGAACACCCCGCATAACGAAACGCATCTGATTAAGCGATCGTTGAAAATGTCCAACTGCACACAAGTGCATTCGCAATCTTGTCATTCTCACAAGAAAGACATTTATCAGCGCCGAATCAAATATGACGCTGGAGACATAACACATCCTTTCAATGGGCTGGCTGTCCTCGAATCAAACAGAATAGTTATTTCATTCATGGCTATATTAATACCGCTATCATTTCATATTGATAGATGTACCGCTATCATTTCATATTGACAGATGTCATTACATCGGTGAAAAGACAAGGACCAGTTTTTAACGGCCATTGATATGGTTAACTATAGTTGCTTTCTATGATATAACGATCCGTTCATAAAGTGTGTCATGTATACGTATAAACTTGAGGATTTCCAGGCAAATCATTCAAGTGAAATCCAGTTGCGTAAAGCATTACGTCGGCTTTCCTGTAACGTACAGAAACAGAAATTTCCTCAATCTGTCGCGTTTCTTCTTAAACAGTGTTCTCGGTATGGCAAAATATGACAGAATATGATTTGTTAGAGAATATGATTTGATTTGTTCGCCCAAGGTCTTGTGTACCCTGGCACGTACGTTCTCAACACACATCCGATGGATTGACCCGGTAAACTTTAGACTAATAAAAACACTTCACTGGACATTCCTGAAATACTATGTCCATATTTTCTCCAGCTAAGATTAATTTTGTTAGTAAATATTCATTAAGGCGGAATTTTATCCTTCCAAATCTTATTATGAGTGGCAAAACTTTTGCCTGAGTCAAGAGGAGACTTTCAGGGATCTGTGGAGTAACGTGCTTGGAAGTGTCGTCGAATCTTTCCTCTCTCTTGTGACGTGCGAGACGAAAAGGTCATCTGAAAGCGAATCCGAACTGGTGTGCAAGCCCTGGGTGATGTTGACGTGTTCCGCGATGTCACCTTCCGAGAGGACGCTAACCGCCGAACCAAAGAAGCGGGAGGTGTCTAGTCATAGCCTGCGTTGGGAACGCCAGTTTCAACGGGCGATATGCTGACAACCTCTCCTACTTCGACTTTGTGGCTCTGTATGTAGACGGATAGCAGTTTCCAGCACGCCCTATCCGACCGGATTTTAGACAGCGCAATTACGCCCCGAGTTATCAGAAATGCATGTTGGGATGGATACTCGTTTTTGTGCATCGGTCAACCTCACGTCGACCTTAGACAGCGGTCGTCAGCTGAGCCTCGTTAAGAAGAAAACTTGCGAATGAAAATCTATTTTAGGACTCCTCCCCCCAGCATTGTCAATTCGATTTATTACGCCGACAACCACATTCGAATAGATGAGAACCGTAACTTTCTCTGTGACTTTTCCATCTAACGTGGATACGGTTCAGTTGTCAGTCGTGCTCGAAAACGAGGACAGCCTTTCATAGGGTATTTGCTCTTGACATCTTCCGCCCATGGTCTCTTGTACCCTGTCACGTACGTTCTCAACACACATCCAATGGATCGACTCGGAAACGTAAGATTAACACCAAAAAAACCCCAAAACCCTCCACTTCATTGAACATTCCCACAGTACTCCGGGTGAGTTTAATTTAATGAATAAATATTTATTTAGGCGGAATTTTATCCTTACCCCTATCTGGCCTGTGCTTTTTGGGACGTATCCTGGCCTGGGGGAGCTAGGGAACTAAAATTTACCACACTACACCCTTGGGGTGAAAAAACTTCAAGATGACCGCTTTGATGACGTCACAGTGACGTCATTTTCAAAAACGGTCGGTTTTTTGGTCGATTTTTCGGTCGGCTTTTCCGAATTTTTTATTTATGCAATTTCTCCGCAAAAAATGCATGATAAATTAGTAAATATTAATGTAATGCGAAATAAAATAGTTTTTGTCCACTTTTCGTAGCGGAAAAGCAGAAAGTTTGATAAAAATATGACAAAAACATCACTTTTCTGGGACCCCAGGTGGCCGCCATCCTGAATTTATCCATGATTCTCTGCTCGGGGGGTTATGCAAATAAGCTCAAAATGGCCCCAATATGATAAACTATAAAGTCAAGGAGTTTTTAGGGTTAAAATCCGATTATGAGTGGCAAAACTTTCGGTTGAGTCAAGTGGAGACTTTCAGGGAAAGCTTTAGGCAATTCAAATACGTTTCTGTTGTAAATGTTTTTACTTAAATTAAAGTGTACCGAATATTTTTTGCCAATGGAGACGCACAAATATCGTTTTATTCATTTCTGTTTCTTACAAAATGTTAGAACTGATGATGTTTTACGGTAGTAAAGATTGGAACTTCATTTGATCCAACACGACTTCCTTAACGAGGTGCACATTTCAGAAGATTAGGACCACTCACGATCTAATACAATGGTGGAATGTGTTCATACGTGTAAACTTTTCACTGCTCGTTTCATTGTGACGACATGCGAAGCGTTAATTTACAATTCTACACGACATTGGTGTGACATTATTTGGTGCTCATATCACCAAATCACGTCAACCTAGCTAAGAAAATGTCGGTGCTCAGATGCTCGGGAATAAGACAAGGAAATGAATAAAATAATACTTTTTCCACAAACATCACCATCACCGAATTCATTAGCGTTTGTAATAGAGGTTTGAGTTTGGCTTGAAAAACATAAATCTTATGCAGTTGACATTATTCGACCCCAAAATGACCTAAAAAAATGTGACCTTAATTTCTCGAATCCGGAGCAGTATCTACTGGGGGTACAACACACTATTGGAATGAATTTAGGATTCCTTCCATTGCTAAGTCAGAAAAACGACTCATGATCAATAATAACAAGCAATAACACAGATCAATTTTGCGGCTCTTCAGTTTATTACTACGATTACCATCCGATCACTAATTCCAATCTCAGATATTATGTACCAATATGTACAATACATTAAATAATTTTGTTAAAGGTTAAATTCACGATGTGAATACGAGGCGGGAGATGAATTCCCGGTTTTTCTATTTGCGTGAACAAAGCGGCCTATAGTTGGAATCAGGATATTTCACAGGAGTACTATTTGTTTTGAGAAAATGACCGTTGACATTTGTCAAACAAAGTCCATATACTTGAAAAAAGAAGCAATGGAGTTCTGTAGAAATAGTCCAGTCAAATTGAGGTTTGACCCACCACAAATTGCAACAGAATTGTTTTTGCTGCAGTGCATTTCCGAAAGGTCTCTAGAACAACATACTAAAAGTCTACAAACAGATATGCATGGGAAATATATTAAATTTCAAGTTGAAATTTGAGGTATTTTTCGCGAAATTTCAGTGTTTACCTGTCTCTTGCTCCTATAAGAAAACCTTGTACTTGGTACTAAGCGTGAAAGAAATGGGTCATTGCTTACACTCATTTCATTCGTTATCATATCAGGGTTATACTCAGCCTAAAATAATACCCTTGCACGAAAATATTTATGGAGAAATTCAAAATGGCGGATGTATGGGGTCATTCTAAATCTGAACTTTTTACCATTTTCACGACAGTCCAGGCAATCTATCTGGGTATTTTTAGCTGGACCCAAAACAAATTGCAACAGAATTTTTTTCACTGGCATGTATTTTTAATAGGTTCCCAGAACAACATACTAAAAGTCTACCAAAACCTATTTGGTGGAGATACGACTTTTTTTTAAAAACAAAGATACGCCATTTTATAATACATAATAGGCCAATATGCCTCATATAAGCAAGGTAGAATATTGTTTTTTCCGTGAATAAGGACAGTTTATCATCCAGAAATCCAATTAATACATGACCCAGGGTACAGTATGCCATTGTGGTGAAAACATGTCTTCCCGGCGGATGTGCTCATAAGCGTAGATAGCAAACTGATAGTTCAGCATCAGGCTATACGAATTATACATGGTAATATTCAGTCAGTTAACATTTTTCCATTAGCATAATCATCTGAAAGAGGAATTCTCTCTCAAAATAAATGAAATGACAAGCTGTGATGTATTTTCCTTCAACCGATAACTGTCACAGACAATATTTCCACAAACCCACTCATGGAGATATCTCTCTATTATCACAACATGTGCCTTGTTGAAATATACAGCTTTGCAAACCATTAATGATGTATCGCAATTGTGTGTCAGATATGTTTTGACTAAGGAAGAATAATTATGTAGATACTACCAGCTAATTATCAAACAAATAATAATCTAGATCATAGGCAAACTTGATGTTCTACCATGACGTCCTACCATGCCATTTACCATGTTACATTTTACATTTTCAACAATATAAGCCATGCTCCTATAGATGCATCTTCTTCAGCTGTAATCTTTCTTGGTGGAAGGTGTTGAATGCCAGTATGTCGGCACCTCTACCACTTCCCTTATATGTGTTGTAATTGTACCTGCACATATATGGGTCGTTTTTGTCACAGAAACGCTTGAATCTCATGCAGCCAATTGCTTCGTCAGGGTTACCATTGTATAAACACACAAGCACCTGCAATAGATAACCTCAATCGGGACTCCCAATGGCCTGGTTGAACACTTCAGCTTGTTGGCGAAATAGCTCATTGAGCGGTTGTTTTCTTTACGGCCGCACATTTGCCAATGCCATATGGTCAGTATACTGTGTCACAGCCCTGAATGGCATGCACAACCAGCATATTTGTGCAGACTTACATTCCCAGCACAGCCTTTGTCTGCTTGACATTCCAAACTATCCGTTTCTTTGCATTCTCTCTTGGCTGAAAGTAGATGCCATTGTCATCCATGTCTGCATGAAAACAGAGCAGAACTAACAGGTCAGTATCATAATCAACCAAAGTGTTGATGCTTTCAGTCGAATAAATGGCTTTTACAATAAAAACATCTGCATATGAAACATCCCGCCCTTTCCAACTGGTCACTCATAAGAGTAATGAACTGCTACTTGCTAAAACAGGACTACACCACCAAGCGCATCCACTCAAAGTTTCTCAAATTTGGCGATACATTTCGCATGCTGATAGCAAAATACGAGCGTAGCGTGCAAGATCGATGGCGTTACGTTTCGTAACTTGTGTCTAATTCCGCATAACCCGGGGCTAGGGCCGTATCAACCCATGTATTTCAAGATCCTCATGGTACTCATATGAACAGTCACAATCAAAGCGTGACCGAGATACATCATTCTTTAGATGACGACTTTACAACGAATATTATGGATTAAGAATACTGATCAGCGATACGTATTTGATATTTTTGGAACATCATGATGTCTTGCCGACATCATTGAAAACTGTTGATCGCTTCTCTCTTGCAGGAAACAAGCCTATGTTTATGCATACTATGATTGTCTTTTTGAATTTGGTGCTAATACTGTTATATGGAATATGGAATAGGTCTTTGGATTATGGACGCGGATATTCTCTAATGGACGACAGCTGAATTATGAATGACTGACCAGACGCTTGTAATTCGTCTTTCTTTGACTGAATAACCATGTCACTAGCGAGGCCGGAGAGTTTGGAATGTCAAGAAGACAAAGTCTGTGCTGGGAATGCAAGTCTGTACAAATATGTTACTTGTGCATGCCATTCTGGACTGTGACACAGTATTCCGACCATAGGCATTAACAAAGGTGCTGCCTTGAAGAAGACAACTGTCACTGAGCTTTTTCGCCAACAAGCTGAAGTGTTCATCCAGATCATAGGGGTCCCGACGAAGGTCATTTATTGCAGCAACATAGAAAACGCTTATATGTTTATACAGTAGTAACCCAGACGAAGAAATTGACTTGAGGGGAAGACCATCCATTGCAGCCACAACAATGGGAGTGGAGAATTCAATCGGTTTCTCCCTGCGAAAACTGATCTGCCACCAGCTTCAGGGGTTACTTGAGGTTATCAGGTGGAAATGCAAGAAGGATTGTAGCTGAAGCAGATATGCCTGTAAGGATCATGGCCTGGATTGTTCAAGTGTGTGTGGAGAGTGCAAACGACTGAGCTATGCAAATTCATCAAACCAAGACCTTTGAAAATGACATTGGCGAAGAGTGGTATTGGGATTGATAGTGCTGTGAAATATTCCTCAACTTATGGCAGTGTTCATGAGGAATAACAATAAAAGACAGGAACTGTATGTATGATAAGTCACTTCCCCTAATAATATTACTATGAACCAGAATGTAAAATGAAACTTGATAAGTTATGCCGTCAACTTTGCTTATAATTCAAAGTATTATTTGTTTGATAATTAAATGATATATTAGGATCTGCATAATTATTCTTCTTTCATCAACAACATTTGTCTTACAAACAATTGTGATGGATCATAAATGTTTGGCAGATTGTCGTTATATATCTGAACTATTGCTTAACGCGACGTTGAATCTAATTTCTCTCTCTCTCTAATGATTGTCAAGGCTGCATTTTTTTCAACAAGGTACAAACAATATTGAATGTCAGACCCGACACTTGCTACGTGCTTGTGATAATAGAGTTATATCTTTATAAGTTAATGGAACTATTGTCTGTGATTGTCATACATGTAGGTTGAAAGAAAATATATCACAGCTTGTCAGTTCCCTTTCGGATAACAATGCTAATGGAAATAATGCCAACTGGCAGGATATTACCATGTATGATTATATACCCTGGTGCTGAACTATCGTTTTGCTATCTACTTTTATGCGCAAATCTATTGGGAATGCAAATGTTTTCACCACCATAGAATAATGTATCCTAGATCACCATGTATTGATTGGAATTCTGGATGATAAACTGTCCTTATTCAGAGACAAACCAATATTTTCTACCTTCTTATATGAAGTATGATGGTGTGTATCATTGTTTTAGAATAAGTTCTATCTCCACCAAATAGATTTTGATAGACATTTAGTTTGTTGTTCTGTGGACCTATTAGAAATGCATACCAGTGAACAAAATTATGTTGCAATTTGTTTTGGTTCCAGCTAAAAAACTAGATAGATTGCCTGGACTGTCATGAAAATGGTGAAAAGTTCAGATTTTGAATGACCCCATACATCCGCCATTTTGAATTTCTTCATAAATATTTTCGTGCAAGGGTATTATTTTAGGCTGAGTATAACCTTGATATGATAACGAATGGAATGAGTGTAAGTAATGACCTATTTCTTTCACGCTTACTACCAAGTACAAGGTTTTCTTATAGGAGCAAGAGACAGATAAACACTGAAATTTCGCGAAAAAGACGTCAACTTTCAACTTGAAAATTAAGATATTTCCCATGCATATGGGATTGTAGACTTTTAGTATGTTATTTTGGGGACCTTTCTGAAATGCATAGCAGTGAAATAAATTCTGTTGCAATTTGTGGTGGGTGAACCCCAAAAATGCGCTAGATTTACTGGACTAAAAATAAAGATATATCATAGTTTTAAAACTGTGGTCAATTCTAATTTTCATAAGATATTCGTTGAACTATGGGGTGATTTGGAAGAAATTCAGGCAATCGCAGTCTCTGTAAAGGTCCCTCCTACGGGCTTTTAAAAGCACATGCACCGACGACCCATCGGTGGACATGGATCGGGGACGAGGGGCAGAGGACATCTGTTCATATCTGGGTAAAACGGCTTTGGCAAACATCTACACCAATTCCCCGTCAGCCTATTCCTGCCACATACTTCAATGGTCTGGTCAAGGATTATTTTCTCAATCATTCATGGCTGATACAATATTCAAAAATAAATAAAGCGACTACGGCGATACGATACATAGTGTGTTATCTTAGCTTTCAAAGACAACTGTTAAGATAAGATAATACACTATGTATCGTACCGCAGTAGTCGCTCTATTTATTTTAAGTTTAGTTAAATCGCTTCAAACTGGGATTTGTGATACAATATTTTTACACCTTCTATGTGAAATGTGGTGGTATGTCATCGTCAGGAATTCCCGACGATGATAGGAATAGATATATGTCGAAACAGTGGTTTACAAAATGCTTTTCGCTAATATTTTCAGTCACCCTCCTCTTGTATTATGCCAAATTAATGAGTGGATCTCAGCACTATAACTAACCTTGTATATATCCTTTTACTTAAGTTCGTTTGTTCCCAATTGAATTTCTGCATTTGGGCAATCCCGTGCAACTATTTATATGAGATGAAATTGCCTTTAATAAAGGACTGAATTTTTTATTCTTTCAAAATCTATATACGTATTCTGTATTAACCCTTTGCCACTCCCAATGTAACCGTCTTATCTCTGTCCTCACCATTTCATGTTACCCCTTATTATTTTCATCAATATCCACAGTACCCATTTTTATTCACTTGCCTTTTTTTTAAAAAAACCTAACTATTAAAACAATCAGAAAATACCCAAAGATGAAAACAAACCAATTGACAAACACACATTTCCCAACTGTAACCAAAGTGGCCCCATGAGAAACCATTCTTGCCATGCTTGAGTTAACAATAGTAAAATTATATATCTTATTCGTTTGACGGTGATAACCTGTTTGAAGCAATTCATCTTCAATTTGTCGAAAGGCATTACAGAAATCTTCAAACAGTATCCATTCTTTCTTGTACTTCATACAATTCCCCGAAAGCTTGGCTGCAAAATATTCAATGCAGTTGTACTTTTACTAATTGGACTATGAGTTTGATACATTTAGAATATCAAGTCAGCACTTTTCGTTCAAAAGACGTCATTTTCCAAAAATATTTTCCAGAAGGTGCTGGGGTTTTTTTTTCAAGAAAGTTGAACAAATATAGGTAAAAAATGAAAAACAAAAAATCCTAAAACACTGCGGTTTTGAAGCCTAGTTGCTTTTATTGCGATCGTTCACTATCGACTGCATGTACTCATTACCATGTTACGTCTGTGTGACTGAAGGCCAGCTCGTGAAAAACGATATTTTCGGGGTTGAAATTGATGGACAGATTGTGAAGAGTGTTTTTTCATATCTGGGTAAGTCATCAGCTATGTCCTACTTCTGTAACGCTAGTAATCACTGGTAAATGTTTGCTCTGTAACTCTTAGAGGAATCAGTTACAACTGTTGTAAATAAATAATGTATCACAAGGGAAAATAGGAGCTTTACGCCAGAACGTGAAATTTTAAGCCAAGTTATTAAAAGCTTAAAAATGCTCATTTGGAACTTCTCATTTTGGCAGCCTGCTTCAGAGACACAGCGGCTTGGATAGCGGTGGGTGTCTTCGTCGATGTTGTTATTTTTCAAGAATGTAATTATTCCCCACCTTTTCATACACCACAATGATAGTGGATGTCATAAAAATGCTTTCTTTACGACCTACCTCGATCTACATACCCCACCTCTACTAGATCTGCATCTAAATAACAAGTGACGCAACTATAATGTTAAAGAATTCGCCACGAGTCCCGCTACGCGGTCCGCAAGAGAACTTGTCAAATGGCATTCTCCACGGCCGTTGAGTTTTCACCATAGTCCACGCCCGCTCATTCATTTAGTGTTGGTTGTCTGCAGACACCCGAATTCCCCGTGTACCGGGATTCTTGGCAAAAGTCGGTATACGGCTTTAACATTATAGTTGCGTCACTTGTCATTTAGATGCAGATCTAGTAGAGGAGGGGTATGTAGATCGATGTAGGTCGTATAGAAAGCATTTTTTTGACATCCACTATCATTGTGGTGTGTATGAAAAGGTGGGAAATAATTATATTTTTCAAAAAAAAAATTATATGATCACAACAACAACAACAACATCGACGAAGACACCCACTGCTTCCCAAACCACTGTATTCAGAAATCATCGAACCCTGGTATAACTTTAGTACCTAAAAAAAACGTAACAATAATAATTCTCTAAATAACGTGAATCATGAATATCCCAAGTATGAACCTGACCATAGTGATAAAGTTTGAATGCCATGGAAACAACTTGTGGCAAATTTAACAGACTGGCGAATCGTTCTCAGACATCAACAGTAACAGCAGTTACGAGGAAAATTATCTGAAATCACTTACCTTACCCTTGTGGTAGACATATGCCTTTAAAAAGAGCAACATTTTCAACATCGTGGAGTCACTATGCAGCTGTATCTCTTCCCCAACTCAGAAAGTGTCGATACTAGTTCAAAATTATTACTTACAGGAAACCTGTTATTGAATGTTAGAAAAATACGGTCCCAATAGATATCTCGAAATGAACGTCTGTGTCTTCAAATTTAGCATTGATCCGTCTGATACCGCCAATTTATGCCGAATAAAATCATGTTTTAATTTCGACTTTTACCTCTGTATAGATGAAAAGAGCTTTCTCTCAAGTCGACGCAAGTGGCATTGTTTACGACCTCTTCCTAACCAGCAAGTAACTGTTCTTCGGATTTAGATACTATATCAGGTAGAGTGACTTTGAACCAAAGTGGGATCAAAGGTCAGTAGTAGTGAGAGTGGAAATTCAGACGCATTGATGGTGAGGCTAATGACGTCATGCGGATCACGTGGAGCTGACGTCACATCCGGGCCAAAGGTCACTTCCGGGTCAAAGGCCAAATATCAAAGGTCATTTCCAGTCATATTACGACCCAGCAGAAGAAGACCGTACGCTGCAATTATTTCAATGTTAAACACAACGGGAAACCCACGCATGGACATTTGCGATATCGGGTGTGGCCCCTTGTTTTCTTTGTCTCGAGCTGTAGAACACGATGGAAGATGCTTCGGGGTCATGGGTTGACTTTCGCTGAAAACTTAATGTGCGCATGCGCACCGGGCAAGTTGCGCTGGAGTGGACATTTTGGGGTCGCGGTGGTGGAGTGGACATTTTGGAGGTCGAGGTGGGCCCACAATGGTCCGATTGGGTCGTGTGAGGTATCAGTTTGAAACACCCGTAGAGGACCATCCGTCTGGGTGAGTATGGAATGAAAGTTGCGTAATGGAGCGCATGCTCAGACCAGGAATTGTGGGAAAAGGGCACTGGAATGGAGGTTTGGGGCCTGGGTGGGTCAATAGTGGGCGTTAGGTGTCAAAGTGAAGCCCTGGTGAAGTAGCATCTGACTGGACCAGTATGTGGTGAAAGTAGGATTAAGACGTGCATGCACAGTAGAAAAAAATGCATTGGAATGGACGTTTTCGGGTCGCGCTGGGCCAATAAGGCTCGATTGGGTTGTGTGAGATATCAAAGTGAAGCTCTCGCAGAGGAGCGTCCAACTGAATTGGTGTGGAGTGGAAGTAAGGAAATGGCGCAGACAGGAAATTGTGGGAAAATGGCATTGGAATGGACGTTTTGGGGTCGAGGTGTGCCACTATTGGTCGGACTGGATCGTGCTGGGTGTAGCACTATATATGACTCAGTGTGTCGTTCATAACCGTCGATGGACAGGTTGGCCGAGTGGTCTAAGGCGCCAGTCTTAAGTGATGGTTCTCATATGTGGGGACGTGGATTCGAATCCCACTCCTGACACGCACCTTCTTCGAAAAAAAATATTGTACAAATACAGCACTATATATGAATGATTATGACCACGATAACCCGCGTTTGTCAGTATGGCCAAGTCGTCTAAGGCGCCAGTCTCAAGATCTAAGAAAATGCCATCCCCGGGGTATGGTTATGCTGGTCTGTACACGCGGGCGTGGGTTGGAATCTCTCTAAACAACGTGGACAACGTGGACAACGCTTGTGGGGGAGAGTCCGGCTATGGTGGCTGTTATTGGAAGACACATCATTCTGGGCATGCGCAGTCGGGTAGTAGTAGAAAAAGGACAGTTTCGGAGGTGCGCTGCTCCGAATGGGTCGTGTAAGGTGGGCAGCGTTCGAGGGGGAGAGTCAGACTGGTAGTTTGTGTTTATGTGGAAAGGTCTGTGGGTGTGTGTGTGTGGGAGTGGGTGTGTGCGTGTGTCCGGGGAGAGAAAGCAGAAACCCAGTATATTTGTACTATCACCTTGTGAAGAGTTCTACAGTAACGCCTCAATGCCTATGTTAACGCCTTAACGCCTATCTCGACGCCTTAACACACGCCTTAACGTCATCATGCGCATAAGAGCTCCGAGGTTTTAAAGTTGAAGCTCGGTGCTCCGAGATTACGTCATCGCACCCATGCGCACGCACCTGTGGTGCACCCGCACCCTGGGATACTCTGTGCCCTACGGGCTATAGGGTACAGGTTGCACCAAAGGCGCATGCGTATGTGTATGATGACATCACCCCCGAGCTCCGAGCTTCAAGAGCTCCGAACTCCGACTCCAAGAGCTCGAAGCTCTTCTGCGCGCGATGACGGCACTTCCGGCGATATCCAGTGACAACGTCACTCTCATCAACGGTCAGGGTCCAAAGGTCAAAGTATGTCCGTATGGTTGGACGGTTGACCAATGTGTAAAGGCTTTACGATATGGCATTAAGGCGTGAAGATAAGGCGTTAAGGCATTGAGGTAGGCATTAAGGCATTGGGACGGGCGTTAAGGCATAAAATATGGCGCTTAGGAGCTGAGAAGGGCGTTGAGGCGTGACGACGGGCGTTGAATTAGTGGCCACTCCATGGAATATCTAGAAATTCAGAGCTTCTGAGCTATTTCACCAGGATGTTGAAGCGTTAAGCTAGTCGCTGGCGGGCATTACTGCCCATACAAGCAAGTGTTACAACGCATATAAGGGAAGTGAGAAAAGGTGCCGACATACTGAAAGAACCACACGACCTAAAAGTATAGTCTTCTGGTTAACCTATTCTAAAGCACATATCAAGAATCTAAGGATTCGTGATATGTGTTGCATCTCAGGTACGTTTTTATTGTGTATCCTAAAGACCTACACAGTTGCCGTTTCATTCAGCAGACACTCTACCATGATATTCACGTGTACGACTTGCTCGAAGTCCTTTCATCGCCTGGACAGTTTACGTCGTCACACACGAGCACGCCATGAAGTACCCACGCATACATGTGCAGAGTGTGATATAGTCTTTAGCATCCCGGTCAATTGAGACGTCACCAAAGTGTCCTACACGTATCACGCTCGCCGCTCTCGAGACCGGATATTTCAGTTCCCATGGAGATGCATCTTCGAATTGAAGAACTTGAGGAGGTAGATCCACCGTCCCGGACTGAAGCGCCGATGGAGACTGATCCCAGTGTCTGGGGGCCCTTCCATCTCCCTTCCCTACCTATCAATGGGAGAAGTAAGAGCTCGGAGCTCCAGTATCCTAGAAGACGCTTATGACAAACGGACAAGAGCGAACATGGCCGAAGATTGAACTTTCATGACCGAAGTGCCTACAAGAATTGTAAACATACCAAACGCGGCTCCACTAACTTGAGTATGATGTAACATTGGGGAGAATAAACCATATGAAAACTTGTGAACCGGTTGATCTGTCTTTCTGTCATCTGCATCATGACAATAAGCCGCAAGGGCTTAGCTATAGAAGGGCGTTAGGGCGTCAAACCCATTCCTCCTCCTTCTTCTTTTCCTTTTTCACCTCCTCTTCCTCCTCTCACCTCGGCCCCAAAATATCCACCTCAGCGCTACTTACCCAGTGCGCTTGCGCGCAGTACGTTTTCAGCCTAAGTCAACCCATGGCCTCCAGATTCCTTCCATCGTACTCTACAGCTCGAGACAAAGAAAACAAGGGGCCACATCTAATACCGCAAATATCCATGCGTGGGCTTCCCATTGGATTTAACATTGAAATAACTGCAGCGTACGGTCTTCTTTAGGGGTAGATAATTCCTGCTGGGTCATCACTTGACCGGAAGTGGCCTTTGGTATTTAGCCTTTGACCCGGATGTGACGTCAGCTCCACGTATCCACATGACGTCATCACTGAGGTCAAGTTCCCTGTGGTTACACGATATGAAAATCCATTAAAATAAAAAATGTTATGAGGGGATAAATTAGAGGGAGACAACGTGTCGCATGTTCATTGTTGACAAGTTTTAAAGGTTCGGTGGATTTATCTAAGTGAAAAAGTTTTAGACAAAAACCAGGAAATCGTTAAAAATGACCTTCTTCTGAATGGATAAATCGCAAGAGAAAATGTGTCACAAATTTTAGGTCATTATTCAGAGGTCAAATTCTCTGTGGCCCAAAAAGGACAACAATGTCATTGAAGATTACAATTTTCATAAGTGTATACACAAGGTCGATATCGTGTGACAAAATCGAGGTAAATGTTACTGCGACCCCAAAAGCAGGAAATTATTGAGAATATTAAGACTGTCCTATGACTGTATCATGTTCAGAAATTTTCATGAGGGCACCTATTGGGCCAGGCAAATGGAAGCGAAAAAATCTACCGACCAATGGCTAGGGAATTATTTGTGTCTGAAGAGCGTAAAACTTAGTCCGGATAGACATGGCTTCGAGAAGAGTTACATAAGACAATAGAAATCTCAATCTTTAAAACCAGATTTCAAAGGCTTTCCATCTTACATGTCGCTGGGTCAAGAAACGGGTTTCTGAAGGTTTTCAGAACAGGAAGATAGGAAGCGTTTTTTTGTAGATTTGGTTTTAATCAGATTGCAGAAATCATGGAGCGCACATTGAAGGCCAGAAACATTTATGTTCGGATAGTCATGGACTTTAGGAGTCGATGCATCAGAGGAAAATGGTCTGTCAATTACCAAAGGTCATTGTTGTCACAAAATCAGGAACTTATAAAGAACATTGTGTCAACGTGGATTGTGATCAAACTTCTCGACTCTCTATACTACAATCCCTTACTAGTTCATTAATAGTATCGTCGTTCAAGGAAACTGGTCGTCGGTATATCAATGTCCGAAGCAGTAAAGCATTCTGTAGCTCTACTGCATACACAGGATATCATTCATGGGATGGTTTTTTTTTATATAGTTGCTTGTATTTCTCATTAATAACATTTATGTGAAATTTGGCGACAAAATATATGAACAGCATTTAGGTGTTCGCATGGATCCTAATTGTGCACCTCTTTTGGCTGACCTATATCTGTTCTCTTATGAATACTACTATATACATATTCTCAGTTCCAAAATCGCATGTTCAAAGATACGAAAAAGGGTCAAATCAGAAGTCACCACATAATGAACTTTACAACTCAAATCAAAAGTGTATCAAGTGAAATTTGAGTTGAACATGCGAATATCTCTAACGTTTTACCACGGTTGTGTGAAATCTACACTTTATTTGTATTTTAGGGCAAGGGCGAAGGGCCAAACAAATAACCATTGAGCACGCCTATGAAAACATTATTTCTTGAATAAACATACATGAATAAACACAAATTAAACAGGGAGATGCAAATGACAGAATCAAGTTTAGGTAAAGGATACTTCTCCCGTCCACTCCAATGCACACGCTGAATATGATTACCATCACCACCAGGCCAACAACACCGCAAACTTTGGTGCCCATCTGTAAGTATTAGACAAAGATAAGTTCACATAGTATCTGTTAAGTATATACATCTACTGGGGATAAATTCGACTAGACGCAGAAAGCATAAAGATACATGACATGCATGGGCGGGTGGGTAATAGAGTGGTATCGGCAATTTGGCAACGCCGTCGTTTGCAGCAGTGGCTCGCCCATCATATGCCATGATCTAAATCGTCATTCAGTTCGATCTGGTTAGTAGTTCATGCAATAATCACAGTGTATGGAGTGAACTTTTCATAAATATTTAAAGTACAAAAATAAGAAATCGTATTTCTGACTTGAAGTGTGTGTAGGTATGTGTGTGTATAGAGGGGTTCATTATCAATAACTTGCCATATTTAGCTAGTCGTAACTACAGAATGGAATAATTCAGAATTGACAATCTCTGTCTTCATAGCTCATCACATCAGAGGAAGAATTTGTTTAGCTGTGTGAATTTAAAATGACGGCTACTAGGCCTAGGGTCCAGAGTGACTTGCTCCTTTAGTGCCTTGCATTATATTCTTGAATTTTCTTGCACATAACCGCATTAAGCTAGTTGTTTTGCACACATTTATGATTTTCTATCATGTTCATTAGTATTTTAGAGAAGAAGCTAAGGAATAACCATTTGACATAGACATATGTTGCGAAAACATGAGGTCACCGTGTCATCATGAAAGTCAGTCAAAGTTTATTAATTTTTTTGGTAGGATGAGAATATTCAAGCCAAGAACAAGGAAGAGATGAGGGAGGGTGCCGTGTTGTCAAGAGTGTCAATGTTCAGATCGTTACAACATTCACATGTTTGTTGGATATTTTTTTAGTTTTTTAAGAGGTTTTGACATTTTAAAAATAATTCTGCTTTATTTTCTAGACCTGGTGTTTTTCATTGTTGAATATCACAATAGCAGAAATGCTGTATTTCATAGTATAATAGCTGAGTTGAGAGATAGATGTGCGGTGTTCGTTTACAGATTTTCTTTAATACATGTATCAGTGGGATTGTATTACAAACTTATAATCTCCTTTTGTTATTTTGTTGTCCATTATGTCCACAATATCTGGTCCGCGTTGATCCCCACAGTATATCTAACGTGTTCCCCGGATGTTTCTTGACGTTATCAAATGGTTCCACTAGGCGTATATCATACGTGTGATCCAAATAACAGGTTCAGCCATCCAGATAAGGTGTAGATATGTTAAGCTTTATAAATCAATTTTTTTTTGTTAATGTCTTGATATTGGCTTCTCAACCCAGCACGAAGTTGCGAACATGAGTGCAAATTCGGGGGATTTTGTGCAGTTTGCCCAACAATTGAACAAATATTTTGTTCACTTTTACCCTTTTACGTTTCGAGTTAAATACTACACTGAGTTCCTTGACTGCCCTTGAAATACTGAAGGCGTAAATACTTCCAACCGGAAACCCTTATTATATCATAGATAGTTAATCAGGATAGGAGCTGATCGACATTTTTATTTAATTCCAAATATCGCAAGCAGTGATTTATGCTTTTAAACCGAAAATGTTAACTTCCTTCGATTAACCAGCCAAACAAGGATAATTGTCAAGGTATTTCAGGGCAGTCGGCAAACAGCGAAATATTTATAGAGATATGACCTCACCAATCCGTGTAACATTTGTCAATGAGAGTACGCGTTTTGTTTCACTTGCGACGCTTGTACCCGGGGAAATAAGTTTAACTGGAAGCACATGAGTTTGCTTTGGATAGATGGTTTATCAGCTTGGAATCTCAATTCGTGTAATGTAGCCCTGTAAAGGAGACCCGAAGTCCACTGTCTTGGATTGTATTGACACCAGTTTCTTGATAATGGTGCACTTGTCAGATGTCCTTCTCGGATGTTACATAAAGCAAAACCTGTTGACGAACCGAAAATAGTTGTGTAGAAACCGTTTGCCACATTACAACACATATAAGGCAAGTGGGAAGAGGTGTCGACATACTGACAGAGTCACATGAACTCACAGTATAGTCTTCCGGTTAACCTATTTTAAAGCTCATACCAAGAATCTAACGATTCGTGATTATGTGTTGTATCTCAGGTACGCTTTTATTTTACCTGTTCATGTGGCAACTTGGACGATATGACCACACGGCCGCTAGCACCGGTGTGATAGAAACGGTGGTCCCCAGAGGCCAGTGTCCGGTCTCCTATGTTTTAACTAGGGCGGGCTCTGATATCCAAGTGACCCTTTTCAGATGTCAGTGTCCGGACTGGGTTAAATCATAGCAAGCGGACACTCATATCTGAGGGACCACCGTTTCTGTCACACCGGCATAAGCGGTATTAGATACAAATCTAGAGAGCTATGATGGAAATGATCTGACAACTTGTATGTTGGTAATTGGTGAACTGTTTCGCTGTGACAACTCGTACACTGGGAATTGGTGAGCTGTATCGTCGTCAGATGAAATGACGGCGTTTAACACAAAAGACTAGTCTGTAAGGCCTGATGTCGACCCAGCATCAACTTCCCACAAATGCCAACATATATCAAAGACCAAAAGGTCTGTACAGGGGGCGGGCCTCGGGGACGAAACGTCCACCGGCAGAATCTCGCCATATGCAGGTAAAAATTACAACACATACAAGGGAAGTGGGAAGAGGTGTCGACATACTGACAGAGTCACATGAACTCACAGTATAGTCTTCCGGTTAACCTATTTTAAAGCGCATACCAAGAATCTAACGATTCGTGATATGTGTTGTATCTCAGGTACGCTTTTATTGTACCTGTTCATGTATATGAATAATACTGGAATTGAGGTCAAAATAAATATTATTATTATCCAGATGAGTGATGATAGAATCTAAAATCATGAAATGCACTTTGACTGCGAAATAAACGTGTTTCTCCTTTAAGGCAATAGAGGACGTTCATTTCTAGAGGTTGAATGTTTTTCTTAAATTTCGCTATTTCTTTATCAGTTTACGAGAAGATGGTTCATTAAAAAAGGGGGGGTCACCATGCTCGTTAAAAATATATGGCAGCCGAATGCATGTATACAAATTAATAGCCATAACATTGAATACATAGGGAAATTTGAATTATTTCTTGCTTGATGCGCAATAAATCCTAAGGTCAAATTTTCCCCATTTGCTATATAATACTAAATACATATAGTTATTCTTGAATATATAATAAAAACACGGTGAAACCATACTTTCTCAGAAACAAATTAGGAGTATTACAGATAAACTGGGCCTTTCCAGGTCTATTTACAGGAGGAGTGGGGGCGGGTAATCGGGGTGGGGGTAGGGAATATTATTGAAGATTCATTTATTAGCCATTTACAAGTTTCCTTTTTGTTGAAATTGGGGGATGTCAGAGGCGTAATTGTTAACATCTGGAGCACTTTGCACCTTTCAGCTGTTGAATCTAAAATGCAAACGTTTTGGACAGTCCTGTCACACCATCGAACCACCAGTAAAACGCACAAATGGTTCTGTTGTGTCTTTTGTTGATTTATATCCCATTTTGAGATGTCTGTGTATTTTTTTTAGGAAATTCAGCTTGTTTTGAAAATTTTGACAAACCGCCACGTTATAAGAGCAGAAAAAGAACGTCCTCAACTTCCTTAAAACGTTATTACATAAGATACAATAAACAGTAAACCACAGACACTCCTTGCCATTTTACGACCGCATCGTTTCAATAACCCATCTTACAACTTGTCCAGGTGTGATCGATAAAAATGTCCCTTGATTAGTGTCCCTTTTCATATGCATTTCTATTGCAACCAAGGACGGACATCCCCTCCCTCTTCAATGTATAGAATAGAAGACAGAAGCCGCACACTCGTAGTCTTGGGACATTCTTAGCCTCCACACGTCCGAAGTATGGACAATTGCTTTAACCCTACCTGGCCTGGGGGGGGGGCACTTTCCGCCACTTTTTTTGCTTGTATCTTGTATCTCCGGAACGACAAAACATCGAGAGCTGAAACTCTGTGATTTTTTCGATTACCATATTGGGGTCATTTTGAGCCTATTTGCATGACCCCCCGCGCAAAGGATCATGGGTAAATTCAAAATGGCGGCCATGTGGGGTACCAGAAAAGTGATGTTTTCGCCATATTTCTTCAAAAATTACGCAAAAATTCAGCAAGTTGATTCAACGCGATTCGATGCATTTTTCTGAAACATATGTCTTAGCATCACCGAAAAACATCCCCTGATTTGTTCCCCCTCCCTCCCTTCCCCCATTAACCCTACCAGGCCTGGGGGAGAAGGGCCAAAATGCCCTCCTACCAAACTTTCTGCGATATCTCTGAAACGCCAAAAAATGGAGAGCTGAAACATTCGTGACATTATAGGGTATCGTATTGGGGTCATTTTGAGCCTATTTTTGCATAACCCCACGAGCAGAGGATCATGGGTAAATTCAAAATGGCGGCCATGTGGGGTACAAGAAAAAGTTATGCTTTCATCATATTTCTTCAAAATTTTTGCCTTTATCTACGGAAAAGTGGGTAAAACTTATTTTATTTCATATCAGATTATTATTTACTAATTTATCATGCAGTTTTTGCGAAGAAAAAACAAAAATAAAAAAATCGTCCAAAAATGCTCTTTTTGAAAATGACGTCACAGTGACGTTATCATGGCGGCCATCTTGGATTTTTTACATTTTCTGGTAGAGCTTGACCCAAAGATATAGTGTGGTAAGTTTCAGCCCTCTAGCCTTAGCGATAGCGAAAATATATAGGGGAGTACTTCCCCCCTCCAGGCTGCGATATACCCCAAATCGCCAGGCCAGATAGGGTTAACCATGAATGGGGAAATGTTATTTCTCTCGGTTGAAGCATGAATTAGAGAGAAATAGCTTTCTCAGGTTGATGTAATGTGCTTATGTAGTCAATTGTTTTGTTTAACAATTAGGCTTGACCTCAGGGCGATGTTTCCCGCCCTGGGATATGTATTAAACTAAGGAGTTGTAATGAAGTTTTCATTCAGCACGACTGATTAGGACCGTGCTGGTAAATGTTTTAACAAAATTAATATATGCATATGATCACTGATATGTTCATGGCAACAATATTGGTTTAGGTTTTTGTGTATTAATAATTGGATATTGTTTTCTTATTTGATTATGTCTTGGAATATTATTTACATATATATAGTTTGGTGCCTGATTGTAGTAGTATGGTGCCTATAGTACATGTTATTACTTAAATGAGTAACCGCTCTATATACCCCCATAGAGTATGCCGAGCTGCAATGGGTCGGGGGCAGGTTTCCGCCCTATTACATGTATGAGTGATTGTGGTCGGGGGTTGTTCCTGGCCGCCGGTCATTTTTTGTTTGCCGGTAGGCATTTTTTGTATAAGTTGCTTTCTAGTTTCATCTGTAAACAATTTGTTCAATGAGTTGTTCCGATATAGCACAGATATGCTCTATCTGTTTAATGGTGTGTGATATCGTTTATATGCAGTTAATTTCATCGGGGTATCATAACGTTGTTGGAATGAATTTTACGCATGTTTGTCAGAATAAAGAGAGCGTACGGTCCAAGCAGTACTACCAAATATGGAGTTATGTGTTGATTATTGGTGATTCTATATTTCATAAACAAATGGAAGCGGGTGCCAGAGAAAGGAATGCGATAATCTGGTTTATCTCTCCTAATAAATCATGGCAGAGATTATACAAATAGTAAAATATATTTCTTGAGAATACAATTCCGACTGATATTGAATCATAAGATATCTTATAACGTAAAGAAAAAATGGATCACATAGGGCCACTTTTGGATCTTTTGAGGATTTCAAACAAGTCTTTCTGATCAATTCGGACTTTGTTTATGTAAGATTTTGACCCTATATCCAAAAGAATTTGGATCACATAAGAGCTCGACCCTTTATAATAATCCTGCAGGAGAACAGCTGGCGACAGGTCGCAAAGGTTACACATACCAAATTATCAAATTTATTATTTTATTGCAAAATATTAATTAGTCTCAAATGAAATCAGTGGAAAATCATTTGTGATGATTTTGAAATCAAAACTGGCTCGGGCTGTCGAACTTTGAGATCACTGCTCCTCCATGGATTTTGCAGTTAGTAAACATTGAGATGTATTCCCTAGTAACTTAATTCTATAAAAGCTGTATGAGTACCTCGAAAGAAGCATTTAAAGTTCCGCACAAGTTATTTTGGATCAGATAGTGGGCCCCCTTAAACGGGAATTAAAACCAAGACCAGCTAATTAGCATCTGCTGGACGAATTGTCTTATTTATCGAAACGATTCTTTGAAAAAGCATAGTATTCACCGCAATATCATTCAAAAGTTACATGGTACAATGTGATAAAAAAGCAGGGATACAATTTCAAATCGATCTGACTGATTTTAATTACGATTGTCAGATTTGTATCTCTGCAAATACAATATTTCATTGGAAATGGGTCTTTCGGTTATTGACACAGAAATTCTAAATATTGAATGTCGGATCTGATGTAAGATAAACAAAGGATTAGTTATGGCAACATAAGAAAACCTTCCTCAGTTTGTGACGATTTCAATCAATTAATTAATGAATGTGACGACTTTAATCGTCACAAAACATTGTTGCAGAAACTTATAAAACAGGGCTGTTCCAACAAGCGCCTCCACTCAAAATTTCTCAAATTTGGCGATTTAGCAAAATACGAGCGTAGCGTGAAAGATCTATGGCGTTACGTTTCGTGACTTGTGTCTAATTCCACTCAACCCAACACTAGGGGCGGTATAAACCCTTGTACCTCAAGATCCTCATGGTGTTCATATGAACAGCCACAATCAAAGCGTGACTGAGATACATCATTCTCTAGATGACGACTTTAAAACGATTATTATGGATTAAGAATAGTGATCAGCGATACGGATTTTATATTTTTGGGACATCATGATGTCTTGTCGGCATCATTGAAAACTGTTGGTCGCTTCTCTCTTGCAGGAAACTAGCCTAAGTTTATATATACTATGATTGTCCTTTTGAATTTGGTGCTAATACTGTTATATGGAATGTGGAAAATTGGATTATGGACACGGATATTCTTTTATGGAAGACGGCTGAATTAGGAATGACGGACTAGACGCTTGTAATTTATAAATAATTGTAATTTACGTTGATAAAGCCAAAAATGTAAAATAATTATTTGATTCTTCACAATAAAAACTCTGTTTCGCACAGACAACAAACCCAGGTTTATATTTTGACCGCCCAGAGTCAAATGTGGTGTAAAACAGAATCACCTGGCGTTTGAAATTGGGCTTCGGTCGGTTTATGGCTTTTTCGTATACATTTTAGCATGATATTTTAATTTATCTATAAATATAACACTTTGAACCAGAGCGAATCTATTTCCTTATTCATCATATCCGCCGTGATCTTGCATCGAAATATTATTTTTAAACTTCAATCAACGTGTTTGATAGGCCTGGAGCTCGTGCGAGATAAGAGGCCTAGAACTCGTTCCCGTTTGCACCTCGTGCCGACCAATTTCTGAACCTGCAGTCTTCAACACTAGGGTATGTGGGTTAGCCGAGGGGTGGCAGGCCGAAGGTAGCTACAGCAATTTTACTGTGAGCAGTGGTGATATTAATTTTCCAGAAATATTGTGAGGGTAGGGGAACGTATAAATATTTGTTTATAATGGGAAGAATCAAAACGATAGTTGTTATACACCAAATTGAAACTGATGCATTCGTTAGAGAATAAAAATAATGCAAACAAGAGATTTTTTCGGCGTCACAATGACGTCAGAATGATGTCATAATTAATCTATGTGTGGTGGGGGAGAGACCAACTTGACCTCCGCTAATCTATTTGACCTATATACAGAAATGGATTTATGAAGAGAAACGTTCTGACATCATACGTTGTCCTACTGGGGTCAATTTAAATCATAGTGCATAATTCTAGTGTCAAAGGATCATTAGTAGGTACAAATTAGCATTCGAAAGGGGTACTGAAAAATTTGCGTTTTTGGCCAGATCTTAGTATTTCTTCGCCATGAGGCGCATGGAATTAATTTAGTTCTTCGGGAATAATGTTTTTCTGTCGCCAGAAATATTGGCGGAAAAAAATGGCTAGAAATCTTGAAAATCAGCGTTATTATCGACCAAGAAGTACCTTCCAAGAAAGTGATGACATCAGAGCAGCCAAATTAGTTTGTTTTCATTTTTTGTTGAAGCTTTCAAATCTTGTGTTCAGGCTACAGATCAATCACTTTTTTTAGTTTAGCCGCACATTTATTGCAACTTAATTGACCGATGTTTTATATCCAGAAACATGTGTAACATACATGTATCAAGCTCATTGTGGATCTGGTGCATGGAAATCGCTAAAATTGGAAAACTGCAATCTAGCCATAAAATATAATCAAAGCATCAAAATTCTCTCCCAATCACGGTAAAAAGATTATCCAAGAGCGATAAATGAGAAGGCACCAACAGTTCAATCTATGTAAAAGACTTGGTAAGTCAGTTGAGGTATTATTGAACAATAATAATTTGATATAGCAAAACGAATGTGAGGTTATTATGAGGTTATTATGACATCGTGATGACGTCATGTGTCGAAAATCTTATATTTCGACAGGCCACGGAGGCATTTTTCCATCCATATACAATTTGTTACGGTAGTCGTGTATTTGACGATGCTAAAAGGACGAAGTGTATCCCAAACCCCAAATCCAACGTGTGCCTATATGTTATTGAGGGTACTTATCTTTGTGATGTCATGATTCTTTGTCAATAAAGCTTCTTCAAAGTAACTTAAAATGACCCAAGTATGATAACATATGATGTCAGAAAGTTTTGGTTCATAATTCTGTTCTTCTCTGGAAATACGTTAAATAGTTTAGTGGCGGTCATGGTTTCCTCTTCTCTGGAAAGATATGGGTCATTGTGACGTCGGAAATTTTTTCTATTATTTGCATTCTCTAGTCAGAAACATGGGCTTTATTTTGGTATATAACATTTCTCGTTTTGATTTAACCAGTTAAGCACAGATGATCAGATTTTAGCCCTACCCCCATATATTTTCACAAGATTAGTAACACCGCCGCTCGCGGCAAAATCGCTGTAGCTACTTTATGCCCACACGGATTCTCGGCCTGCCACCACTGGAATGACCCGCATAACCTACCGTTCATGCTGCATTGTAAGAAATTGGTCAGCGCGAGGTGCAAACTGGACGACCATTTTGGTGCACGAGCTCCCGGCCTATTACGTTACTTTTGACTATGAGCGTTAAGAAAATAAAAAAAATAGAATTTCTGGACAGTCTTGCGCAGAATTATTGATACAATGTTTTGAGTTTACTAACGGAGTCCTTATAATGGATTTTTGCGTTTGTTATTGTAAATAGTAATTTGGCTGTGGACCAGTTCAGGAATATTGTCATTCGTCCAGATGTATCAGCTACAGTGTGGGTATATAATTTGAATAAACACGTGATTATCTTGAACACACGCAATACATTTGCGAAACAAATTTCATCCTCATAAATAAGCCCTATCTAAAAATTTGTTTAACAGGATTGTGAATCTCTTGCTTTCTCAAATAAACTCATTTCCTCTTTGCCTAAAAAGTGACATCAACGAGAAATATGTTCTTGAACTAATCTCTACGAAAATATGGAAACATTAATTAATTGCATACAGGAACTAATTACAAAACAGTGAGGAAAATAGCCCCTTCTAAATTACCAGACATTCAACTCGGTCAAAGTTCGCGAGTACATTCTTATAATAGTTGTTTTTCCATGGTTACGTCAGGTTTTGTTTTTTGAAGAATCGACATAGTGTTTTTTTAATGGTTCTCCGAAAATCCGAATGACAGGAAGATGAAATTTGTGTTTTAAAATCCAAAATTGGCTCTCAAAACATGATAATATGTTTTCTTCAATAAGTCGAGCATTGTTGTACATGTATATACAGAACCACTTCAGGTTTTTCCTGAAATGTTCTGCTGCAATATATTTATCCTGTAAGATATTTTGTAATCGTTGAGCTGTGCAGGGATCTGCCAATCTCCAAATAGACTGTTAAAGTAAGAATGTATTATATTTTTCCAGAAAGCTGTATGAATATTAAATTACTCACCTTTGCTAAGCTCCCGAGCGGATTGAAGTTCTGCGATAAATATCTGCTACAGTGTATACTCGAACGACGAATGCGTCTAGACAACTGTGTAAAAATTGCAAAACCAGGATGTTGACAAGAACCTCGAGGCAAATCTCGTGCATTCATTTCTTCATATATACTGGCCTTTCCCCGGATCATCTATTATTGACAATGACGTGCCAGGGGCACTTTTTAACAGTTCAGTGAGCATCTTTTGTGCTTAATTTCACAGGCTAAAACTCTACTCAGTATACATTATGTCTGTTTGGTTGATTATTTGTTAATGTTCTGTAATACTTATGCATACACATGGAACCTGCTGTAGACCTTTGGTTCCTGTTGCTTCAACGCATTTTGCTGAGAGCAAAAGGAACTTGATACTGTAATGTCTAGCACTGTAACATCACTTGTCTTTATTACATCATGTAAGCGTCCTGTCTGTGCCTTATGTGCTGTCCTCAGTGTTTTATAGGGTGGATGGAGGGTGTCTAGTTCAAAGATTTCTTCTTTGAAGTAGCAGGAACGCAACTTGGCTGGGTGGTGCTAGTTATATACCTGAAATATTGTTGAAAGTGACATTAAATTCTATTCACTCACTCTCTCGAGGATATCAGGATTTTCTATCAGTGAACCTCACTATATTAAGACGGACTGTTACACTTAACACACAAAAAGTAGATGATAAGCCTACTAAATAACAGTCTGATACTAAAGTACTGGCGTAGTAGAAGCGTATTATAGTCTGATACTAAGGTAATGGCGTGGTACAAGCTTATTAACAAGGTAAGGTCTGATACTAAAGTACTGGCGTAGTAGAAGCGTATTAAAGTCTGATACTAAAGTACCGGCGTAGTAGAAGCGCATTAAAATCTGATACTAAAGTACTGGCGTAGTAGAAGCGTATTAAAGTCTGATACTAAAGTACCGGCGTAGTAGAACCGTATTAAAGTCTGATACTAAATTACTGGCGTAGTCGGAGAGTATTAAATTTTGATACTAAAGTAATGGCGCGGTAGAAGCGTATTAAAGAGGTAAGGTCTGATACTAAAGTACTGGCGTAGTAGAAGCGCATTAAAATCTGATACTAAAGTACTGGGCACCGTTGCACGAACTCTGCGTAAGCCTAAGTCCGTGCGTAAGTCATACTTAGCGTGAGCGTAGCTACGCCGACGCGTGTCACAGAGCCTTTAAATTTACGCAAAGCCGTAAGTTATTGCGTAACTTTAGGTCTGCCCGAGAGTATGCTTAACATGAGCGCAACTTCGCCTGCATGTAACCATGCCTGTAGTAGATTAATCTAAAGACGTAGTTGTCAAATTTTATGTATGTTATAAAATGTACAATACTTTTGGAGTCAGAAAATGGTCGTTCTTTTACTTTTTCTCTCCCTAGCATACGATCTCTCAAAGCCAATGTGCAGTATTTCGTACCTCCTTTCACAAAAGAGCGAATACAACAGTTACGATCCTTAGCCTCAAACGCAGATTGTTAAGACGTGTAATTATCATGGTTAAATATTTACAAAGTCCATTGTCGGCTGTGATTATAGCACACTGGTCGAAACTTTGTATCCAATACTAATTAAACATAAATTCCAAGTGATATTTATTGCAGAGGCCAAAATCTGAAACTTACGCATTGCGTAAATGTTGATGTAATTACGTCTGCCTTGCGACAGGTTCGTGAAACGCGTGTAGAGCCGGGTGTAGTGTGAGCGCAACGCAGGTGTAAGTCCTTACGTCAATCATAACTTACGCAAGTTTCGTGCAACGATGCCCAGGCGTAGTAGAAGCGTATTAAAGTCTGATACTAAAGTACCGGCGTAGTAGAAGCGTATTAAAGTCTGATACTAAATTACTGGCGTATTCGAAGAGTATTAAATGCTGATACTAAAGTAATGGCGTGGTAGAAGCGTATTAAAGAGGTAAGGTTTGATACTAAAGTACTGGCGTAGTAGAAGCGTATTAAAATCTGATACTAAAGTACTGGCGTAGTAGAAGCGTATTAATGTCTGATACTAAAGTACTGGCGCAGTAGAAGCGTATTAAAGTCTGATACTAAAGTACCGGCGTAGTAGAAGCGTATTAGAGTCTGATACTAAAGTACCAGCGTAGTAAAAGCGTATTGGAGTCTGATACTAAAGTACTGGCGTAGTCAAAGAGTATTGGAGTGTGATACTAAAGTACCGGCGTAGTAAAAGCGTATTAAATTCTGATACGAAAGTACTGGCGTAGTAGGAGCGCATTAAAGTCTGATACTAAAGTACTGTCGTAGTAGAAGTGTATTAAAGTCTGATACTAATGTACTGTCGTAGTAGAAGTGTATTAAAATCTGATACTAAAGTACTGGCGTAGTAGAAGCGTATTAAAGTCTGATACTAACGTACTGGCGTAGTAGAAGCGCATTAAATTCTGATACTAAAGTACTGTCTACTCGTAGTAGAAGTGTATTAAAATCTGATACTAAAGTACTGGCGTAGTAGAAGCGTATTAAGGTCTGATACTAAAGTACTGGCGTAGTAGAAGCGTATTAAAATCTGATACTAAAGTACTGGCGTAGTAGAAGCGTATTAATGTCTGATACTAAAGTACTGGCGCAGTAGAAGCGTATTAAAGTCTGATACTAAAGTACCGGCGTAGTAGAAGCGTATTAGAGTCTGATACTAAAGTACCAGCGTAGTAAAAGCGTATTGGAGTCTGATACTAAAGTACTGGCGTAGTCGAAGAGTATTGGAGTGTGATAATAAAGTACCGGCGTAGTAAAAGCGTATTAAATTCTGATACTAAAGTACTGGCGTAGTAGGAGCGCATTAAAGTCTGATACTAAAGTACTGTCGTAGTAGAAGTGTATTAAAGTCTGATACTAATGTACTGTCGTAGTAGAAGTGTATTAAAATCTGATACTAAAGTACTGGCGTAGTAGAAGCGTATTAAAGTCTGATACTAACGTACTGGCGTAGTAGAAGCGCATTAAATTCTGATACTAAAGTACTGTCTACTCGTAGTAGAAGTGTATTAAAATCTGATACTAAAGTACTGGCGTAGTAGAAGCGTATTAAGGTCTGATACTAAAGTACTGGCGTAGTAGAAGCGTATTAAAGTCTGATGCTAAAGTATTGTCGTAGTAGAAGTGTATTGAAGTCTGATACTAAAGTCTTGGCGTAATAGAAGCGAATTAAAGTATGATAGTAAAATACTGGCGTAGTAGAAGCGTATTAAACAAATTAAAATATTATGACCTCGCGTTTTTCAAATAATAAATTTTAATCGATTTTAGGTTTCAGTCAAATATGTGCAAGTAAAATGCAGTCTTATAAAACAATTAACACGGGGAATATTCAAATTCTTTGCTTACACGGGAAAACTTTCATCAATAAATTTTGTACTACTCAGCACGTTCAGTTCTGTATCATTCAGTACCGCTCATTCCTGTACCACTCAATGTCGTTCAGTTCTGTACCACTCAATACCGTTCAGTTCTGTACCATTCTATACCGTTCAGTTCTGTACCACTCACACGTGAAGTACTTATTCACTATTTAGAATGATTAATTACTGAACTCGATGCCGCCGTACTGATAAGAAGTCATTAGCCCCTACAGACAAATATACTGACTGCATGTTTCTAAAAAAATCACAAGAACCCAAAGTGATTCCATTCCTGTTCATGGGGACATCTTGAATGACATGACCGCACGGCCCCTAGCACCGGCTTGAGCGGCATTAGATACAAAAGTCTAATGACGATGATGTAGATCTATCAAGTCTTCTTATCGAGAACGATGAACTATGTGACCGCCAGATAGAAACAAACGGCCTTTACGGGTGAGTGTTCATAGAATGAGAGATCTAATTCAGAACAAATACCCATGAGGCCTGAGGTCGACCAAGCGCTTCATTCTTCATCACGTTTACAACTAACAAAAACTACAATCACAGTGATTTGTACAGAGGGAGAGCCTTGGTCACTGTCGTGCAGTCACCTGGTAACCGGCCAAGTCACGGATGTGTTTTGCATCTGGATCACTCGGTAACCAAGTGCGGTTGAGTTGGCAACATTGAGCTGACTACATTTGGTAATCGATCAGTAGAAACTTTATACGATCCAACGAGTAACCATTCAGTACCAGGTTAGTTACCAGTCGGTTACTGATCAGTTGAAAACTGAACAGTATTACAAGGGGAACTTTCTTACCCGTACTGATAAGATCCCCATCAATCAGTAACCAACCTGTTACTGAGTGGTACTGGTTGATAGCGGCTAATACCTGTGTATATTCTTTATCATATGTAGTATTGATTACAATTAGTCACAGATAGGAGCGTTCCACCGTGTCGATTACCAGTCTGAAAGAAGAGAATGTCTTGCCTGATTTGCAAAATAGAAAAATATATCTGGTTAAGAGATCAAAACCGGACAATCTTTCCTGCCGGACATTGTCTTCCTTTTTCACCGCCACTAGAGATTTAAATCGGAATTACCTGTTAAAAAATAAAAGAAAACTTCTAATCCAAAAGTGTCCCTCCCTTTCACACCCCTCCCTACACCCAACACTCGGTGCTGAAACATATCATTAGGTCAAGCTCTACCACAAAATATGAAAAGAAAATCCAAGATGGCTGCATGATGTCACACTTACTTCATTTTCCCAGAAGGCAAACCGGTTCAAACTGATTGAAAAAAGATTTATTCAATTTCCAGGAACGCATGATCAGTTAATAAATACACAAATGTGAATAAAATAGTTTGGATAAGGTTTATCCACAGAAAGGCAAACAATTCTCTGTCCGTTATATAGGCACAACATAGCAGCTCTATGTTTTTTCCCGTTTTTGTTTAACTAGGAATCCACCCCCAGGCAAAAGAGAGTTAAATTGAATGTATAACGAGTTTCATTGGTTGATCTTTCTGGCATTATTAGGAGATCAGGGAAGTAGCACAATCTGTCTTTAGCGCCAGTGTGTGTCATCCTATTATACTGAGATGAATGATACGCATCTTGTGACAGCCGGTAACAAACAGGGTTAATTATGTTAAATGTTTGAGGCACGAATACAAATCCAGCGGGAGTTGTAAAGGTAGAATTTGAAACGCAGCATAATGTTTTAACTTTTCTATGATTAATACTTTTCAATGTCTCGATTTCTTTCTATCCGTGGCACAGTGAATATGTATGTTGTCGTTGGTATTGTCATTGGTATTTCAAAAGCGTCATCTGTCGTTATCTTTCAGCTTTCTAATCTTTCCACACTGCAAAATATTTTTTGGTAAATATTACAGTAAATTACTTTGCAGCAATGTTGCCAGTAACATTTTGCCTCACTGTAGAAATAATAATAATATTTCAACTTATATTACTGTACAATATACAACAATCATTGTCACTACTTTCGTGTGAACTGCAGAAAAAATATTTACTGTAAATTTGAATTACAGTGAATTGTTGCACAGCAAAGTTATTAGTAACATTTTGCACTACTGTGGAAATTACAGTGATATGGTTGATTTACCTGTTTTTAAACCTCGTATTAAGCCCGTAACCAGATTACACAGCGTGTTTAATCTTCGTTGGATTTCGCCTTATAGGTGTAACACCTCGAAGTGCATTTGTCTTCAAAATTTGATGCCCCTGACTATTCGGTAGGGGATTGATAAATAAATGTCCATCAGTCTACATACAAGCGGTTCAGTCCTTTGGGGATAAATAGCATGATCTAATAATGAAATTGGATGTTTGTCGATGGGGTTATTGAAACGAACGCCATACTGACAATTACTGTGCATATACCTTGAATATTTGCCCTGATAGAGCCTGTTTTGCACAAGGTAAATAACAGATAAGTTGAAGTCGTGTGACTCTTTGATAATTCTAAACATCTCGTGACCTGTTTGTCATCAAATCGTCCAATAATATCAAGCTTTTCGAAGTATCCGTCATCATCTAGAGTCATGGGTATATCCATTACAAATTATATATCAGGTACTGTCAGAATATCTTCGAATATGGCACGCCCATTTGCCATAACAGTACATAACTCGCTGCGGACTTGTCTCTGCAAATCATTCGAGACCTTGTAATAATCCGCATAGTTTTCCACCGTTCGCGCAATATCTGCTATTTGCGGTTTTAAACACGTCACTTCCGGCTTGACTGTTATTGTTGTAAACAACTGTTCGTATTCCATGTTAAAATATAGTCTCTGGCGTATCTGCAGGCGTTTTAGTTATTGGAACACATCGAACAACAGTGAAGTATGATTCGCAGATGTCAGTGAAAGATCGGATGTGAAGAGCTGACAAATACGTATATTTTACCCAACCATGTACGATATTGTTTTCACATGGCCCTGAAATGTTCAGAACATCATTACATCAACATAAAAAGCTGAATTATATCTACATGTATATAATGTCGGGAATTACGTCCCATCTTAAGGGGTTTACTTGTCTTTCGTTTACCGGATGTCACCGGATGTATCCTACAAAACCATAGATTTAGAGACAAAATAACATCCATATCAATTTAGATTGCATAATTAGATTAATATTCCCCTCGAATCTGTTGACACCATCTAAAACTCACACTGAAAATTTACACAATTTTCAGCTCATTACGCCTTGGATTTGAGTTTTTTCCTATCGTTTAACATGCTCTTATTGTGGCACTTATATCTATTGCCAGAAATCGTTATGGTGAAGGGCCCAGTTCTGTGGCTAATTTCAATCATTAATCCATGCTTAAAAAAAAAGAAAAAAAAAGAAATTGAATGTTCACCATGTTAATTTTCCTCTAAGATGTTTTGTGTACATTTTTGGCTGAAGCCTAAAATCCCATAGAAATTCATGTAATTTCTTAGATTCTCTCATTCGTACGAAAACGATTTATATAGAAAAATAATATGATCAAAATACGTTTCGTTTGGAAATGATATTTTTTTAAGGAGTATTTCAATATAGTTTAGTATCAACTGTTTTGCATGTGAACGTTATCGAAACCCATCAAATGCAAAACATAACCAAACGAATTGCTTTACACACACTTACAGATAAAAATATTTCTGCTGTAAACCAATTCAAAACCGATGGAGCTGAAACTTCGTGACTTTAAAGTCAATCATATTGCAGTCATTTTTGGGCCTATTTGCATATCCCCCGAGCAGAGGATTATGGGTAAATAAAGAAATGGCGGCAATGTGAAAATCGTGTTTTCAGTATTTTCTGCCCATTTCTTCAGATTTTTTATTCACTATTTTATTTAGCAGTTTTTGAGCGAAAAATCGGAAATAAAAATTTAGAAAAATCGGCAAAAATTAGCCGAGTAATGGCTGCCGAGGAGACGACGTAGCTGTGACGTCATCATGCCGGCCAATTAGGATATTTTTTTTTTAATTTTCGGATAGAGCTTGAACCAAAGATATTTGTGTGGTAAACTTCAGCTCTTCAGACTTAGGGATAGCGAAGATATACAGGGAGACATTTAACACGCTGCGATACACCCCAAATCGCGCAGATCAGATATTAGAACATAATTAAAAACAGTGCACATATTGTGTGGTCATAAAACAATAGAGAGTTAAAATTGTTCTTCGTATCATCTAATCAAAGTACTTAAAGTACTGATATCGGGTTTACTTGCATCAGAGGAGTTTATTAGTGTCATATTTGGGAAGAATGGTGGTGTTCGCTTGACATACGGAATCGTCCTCAAGCTGTTCAGTTTGAAGGGCCAAACTTTCACTTTTATCAAAGGGATATGAAATGGACTTTTTTGTACAGCCTTCATGCTGAATTATAAGACCCGAAATAATGAAGGACTGCAGATGCACGAAAACGGATTTATGGCTCACTAAAGTTGGTAAGATGGCTTATTTTCGTATTTTTAGGCACTTTTCGGTGTGGATTTTCTCTTGTTACAAAAATAGGACACCTTTAACCAAAACCAATTTTAGCTATTTTGACCAACAAATAAGTCTAAATATTATTTTGGTTAAAGGTGTCATAATTTTGCAACGAGAATTTTGGAGAGAAAATGTCGACTGTAAATGCACCGAAAAGTGCAAAATACGGCAGGTTTGAACCACTGTAAGTCTGGTTGTGTTTGTCTGTGGGTCTTGATTATTCTTTATCTATTCAAATGATCAATTTGGTGCTTTTTAGACAAAACTTAGTCCCACCAGCTGTGTGTATCAAAAACGCATTGAGGACGATTCCCTATCTAAAGTGAAGATCATCTTTGTGATCTTCCACTATATATGAATCATAACTTTTGCTGTAAGGTAGCTTACCAAAGATTAAAAAATGTTCAAAAATATTAAAATTCATATTCGTAATAATAATTCATATAGTCCCATATAGTTATAGAACAACCTCAAGAATATGTGTGTAAAGTTGAAGTTTCAGATCTATATATCATGTACCAATTTCGAGTTCTTGCATTTGAAAGAGTGACTAAAAAAACTGATGGAACAATAAGTGCTGGTCCTATATTACTCGCTGGTTATCCTGCTATTGCTTTGTGGCGCAGTGACTTCCTGGCATCAGCCCCACATAATAGCCAGATAGGATCGGTTGTCGCTGGACCGTGGAGAATGACTATCCGTCTCGCCGTACCAAATGCTACCAGATAAAGGCAACTTTTAAAAGAAATTGGAAAGATAAAATTTACTGCGATAATCTCCCAATTATCACGTTCAATGCACAAGCCACCGTGTATATGACTGTCAGAGAGAAGAACGGTATTTTTTTTATAACAGGGTTCGTGCGCCTTCAGAGGTTCAAAATTCCATGACTTTTCTATGACCATTTTTTGAAATTTCCGTGACCTCTAAACAACGCTTTTCATACAAGTTCTAGATCAGACATTCATAACTCAGTCATCGTCCATGTCTGACTTCATATTGAAAGACAGTCTATCTATATCAGTGTGACTGTATTTGTTTCAAACACCACACTATTTCCGGTTCCAATGTCTAATTTGTTGAAGAAAGCCAGAAATACCCTCGCGATGATCTCCGGCAGATGTTGGCATATGGCCACGGTCGTGCAGGGTATTGGTCGTCTCACCGTTCGAGGTAGAAGTTGAAGCTCGGGCATAGTCAGAAATGCCGGTATGTTCATGTGCTGTCCGCCCTGATTTTTCTGTCCATGCGTAATGTGTACCCTGTAATCTTTGTATGGCTCCGACCATCGTCCATATTGGACAGATACACATTTGTTTGACATGTTGTGTACGTTGCTGTCCTCTCACGGTGACGGGACAACCACAGTTATAATCATCCATTCTCAGCCAATGTTCACTAAATTTGCATTTTCCCGGCATCGGCAAAATTAGCCCAAAGCTAAATTCCAAACCAACGAACAATGGTGACTGCAATTTGACCAGTTCAAATGGGACTGTTCTGGATGCAAGACGGTACATCTTCGGGAAATTTATGACCTATTCCAAGGTTCTTAGCGTTACATGTACATGATATGGTCAGGGCATTTGCAGCATTTCTGTTCTTCATTCAATACATAGTACTGTTCATACGCCCGATGATATGTACTTTTGTTGCTAACATTATGCAAGTTTTGTCGTTAAAAAAATAAAACTGAACGTACTTGAAGGCCTACTCGTTTGAAGCAACAGACATTATAAATTTAGTTGACCTACATTATGCATTGAAGATCAACCATTGAAACGCGGAAAACAACGAATTACGTCAATTATACAGTATTTTCGCCTGCATGTTGTCTGATCGTACTATTCTTGTTTATCTGATGATGCTAAACAATAATGATCTTGTGAACTTTGGGATAGGCCTAGGTCATAAATTTTCTGAAGATGTACCATTTTGCGTTCTGGATACGTAAATTAGTATAGATGTCAAGAGCGTGAGCCAATCAGCTGTCGACATTATGACCTCGACCAATACACGTCACAGAATATGAATATTAATTCAGCGGGAAACAGTCACGAGTTTAGTTCAACCAATGGGCTACACAAAATATGTAAATGAGCTGTCTAACCTCGTTCCAATCTGGCGAAACTCGATCACCAGCAAACACGTTTCACGGCTGTTTGGATTTTTATTCCGCAACAAATTTCGCTGAACTTCAGAGAATAACTTAGCTTTTTCCACTCATTTTTCCCCGGACTCTGTACATATATTTCCTCTGACTTTCCATGTCCTTTCAACGAAATTCCATTACTCTTAGCGCCTGGAATTGCATGGCTTGTGCGAGGCCTGTTGTGAATGCTCTAAGGGGCATCAAATGAGAACAGTCTCCGGGCAGGAGATCAAAACTACACATGTGCAGAAGAAAAAAGAAAAAAAATCTGAAAAGTGATACTAATATAGGGTTTACCCTTGGTAAACCCGATAAAAATACAAGCTGTGGGATGTAGTGTATCATATGATATATCTCAGGGAGCCGTAAAACTAGTGGGATGAATTTATCGATAAATTCAAATCGCATGCCGTGCATCTGCAACATGCTGCCTCATGTGGCCTATGCTAGGGAGCCGACTGTTTAGGAAGCGAGGAAAAACTTTCCCGTTGTTCCTAATTATGAAACCAGTGAAGTACGTATATAAAGTTAAACGCAAAGTGCAAATGAAGTACACGTTTGCCACATAATTGAAACCAGTGGAACGGAACTAATACTTCTAGGGTGGTCTTCGGTGCAAAAGTTACAGAGAGGTATTTGCATGTGAGCATAACCTGCCGCGTGATTGGCTTAAAAGACCGGCCTGCTGGTTGGTAAACTGATGATAAATTCGTAACTGATATTTGAAAAGGTCACATAACTCGAGTCTCTATTTTCAACGCGCTGTTGTGCATGCCCATTACGACATTTTCTGCTACAATCCTATCTTTATTGTAGCAAACCTCATGACAGGGGTTATTTTCATCCATCATCAGTACTTCTCAGGTAGACAAAAAAGAGAATGTGTATTCCTCTAAAATGTTCTCGTTACATATATATATGAATATTTATATTTTTCGCTATGGACGCTAACGTACCATTTAACAACTCGAAGTGCGAGTGTTGTCAGAAGAATATGCGTTCAGCCCAGAACAGATAAATATCTGGTTCAAATTTACAGTGGGTAAACGAAGGAGTGAATTTGAAGTCATCAATGAGGGAGTATTATGCTCTTGGTAGGCTTTCTTAGGCGAGCGTGGCTTTCAGACAAAATCTCCTGCGTTTCTGTACAACGCTTTCAAACAGTTTCAAACAGGAAGCGAATGCTGCCAGATTGGTCACTAAAATCAGATGGGCAGAGGAGAGGAGAGCGTCAATGGACGAGTGAAAAGATGATATCTGCGCTCTCAGTACAGGTAGTCGTGGTGATGTGTTCTCAGTCTCTTATTTTGGTGTTTACGTGAATGTCAAACTTAGCAGGCAAGCGTGTATAGAATACGTATTAGGGACAGATACATGTATTAGGAACGTCAACGTCGATGTGCCACATTGTAATTACTTATCTCGCTAAAAAAAGTTACCTTTGAAACAGGAAGTTATTCTGTATGATTTCACATATTCACGTATCGTTAGACTAAAAGAGGATGAATAATTAATGTAAGATACACTGAGAAATAACTATCGTTATGATTATTTGAAAATGGGGGGAGAAATGGAATTTGGACCGAAACCAATAATTCTGTAGGACTGGCTTGGAAAACGTTACTGTCTATTTAAAACCTGTTTATTGAAAATTGGAACGCACCTAAATATCACGAAGTCGGCCGTGCATTTTACGTCATAAAGGTCAGTTGTCCAGGTCAGGACAATAGATATACCCACCCGAGTATCCGAGGGAGTTATTCTCGGCTAATCATCACACATCCATTCGGCTACAATGTGAATATTCCATGGCACACTCTTTAGACTCTTCTGTATATTCTGTACTATATCACCTAGCATGCCTATAACATGTTGGAAGCTCGTGAAACAACTATGGGATATATGCAACCAAAATCCAGGCCAGGAATCACATGTATATATAACACAAAGGTAACATGGACATGTTGTATGACTGAGTACAGATCATCAGTTCCTCCAGCAAGGGTCGACAACTCCGGACAGTTAGTGTAAGATTTACGCTGAATACAATAGGTGTAGTTACGGTAACATATAAGAGCTTGAACCAAAATAATACTTCGATGTGATATCACGGCAGATATGGTGACTTTGAAAACATTAGATACATTTTTGTCAAGGCCTCATATATTAGATACAATAGCAAATTCATGATAACATGTATATGAAAAAGACGAAAAGCTGACCGAACCCCAATCGCAAACGTCAGCCGACGCTGTGTTTTACGTCACATTTTTAATCTGAGCGTTAACAATATCAAACTTTGGTATTGCATCTGTACGAAGCACGAACTTTATTTTGTGCTAAATTAAACACAAACTTTTGCTGTAAACTTACCATATCTACGTCTTTATGGAATACTGGGGTCAACGAAGACTTCTCAACATAACGTAAAAATCGGGGGTAGCCGTGTTAGTCTGTGTTGTATAAACACAATGTGGTAGGGCTCTCTTATGGGCGTTTTTTCACTGAGAAACCAGAATTCGGCATATAACAGTTATTTCATAGATATGAAATAAAACGAAAAACAAATCGCAACCGTCTGCTTATGTAAACAAAAGCTGAACCTCAAACGAATCTACATCATATTTCAGATCTCTATTCAGTTTCTATTCTATTTCTGAATATCGCAAATGTTTTGAGACTGATTTCAAACCTTTTACAACACAACCACTTCTAGCAGTTTCAATAAAGTACCTTTATACAAATAATCCACCTCTCTGTCATCCAGTACCCCATTCACTATGGTCCGAAAAATTGATGCGATCTTTCAGAAATTCAGCTTCCTAATTACTGCAGAAAGTTTAGTTTTATTATCAGATATATTTCAAACCAAAATTCATAATAACAGAAAATGTCCGTATTTTCATTCTAGCTGCCAAGCTTAACCGGTCCCTACCAGGATATCTGTCTAAACATTCCCTTTGACTTTGCACAGAAACGAAAAGTGAAGGGCTGAATAGCCAAAAGATCGGTGAACAGATGAATATGGATCAAATAGGGATGAGGATATGGTGATTTGTTTACTTCTAGATGCAAAAAATAAAATGAAATGTCTCCATAGATGTCTTGAAAAATTCTCATTTTTATTCTAGGTCATGCAATGTTTTGGTATAGAACCTGATGTGGATTGTTTTATCGATAACATTTTATTCCATATTTAGTCAAATAATAGAAAAATCAATAATGAATACATCTCATATACACGTCAGAATTCGCTTCATCAGATACAGCGTGGATAGCATCTATGCAAAAAAGCAACTGTTGTTACACCAGTTATCTATTCTTGATGAAAACAGAGAATACTGGATACCCATAGGCTCTCAATTCCCCAAACACGAATCCATAATATTTAAAAGTGAATTTCCCATGCGAAAACAAACGAGTGTGCTTAAGTCAGTAAGCCGTAAGGCAAATTTGATGGGAAGCCTACAACCCAGAGCCTTATGACTCAAAACGAATTTTTGGTCATGAACTTCATTCTACGGGACTCCAAACAATGGATGAACATCGTAACGCGAAAAGGTGCAGTTCCATATTTATGAGGATTTTTCATATTTCCCCTATGTTCACGTCATGAAAGCCAAGCCCGAAAAAAGGACTTTGTACACATACAACTAATAGCATTTACGTATTGCAGCCCAGCGCCGAGTCCACATGAATAGCCGTTCACTTTAGAGCAAGTAAATTAGTATAGTTTCTATGAATGTGAAAAAATCGTGTATCATTGACTATTTATATTCTCAGAATCCTTGTCACAGTTTCCCTTAGATGTGAGTATCTTTTTGTGACAGCTGTGACTAACCGGGTCAAGATTTAAATCCCAATACTTCGTGGGAACCATCCACAATGCTCATATGACGAATAGCTGTTGATTCTAGCGTGGACAACCCAATATGGACTGACAGCGTATGCTGATGTTCGTTTTTCTCCAAAGCGAGTGTGACAAATCTATCGACATGACTTTTGTAGTTGGAGTTATTTCACGGCGAAGAAGGCCAAGGCTTGGATTCGACAATTGTCCTTGAATTTGATGATTGGGATAAGACAATGTGTTTTGTATAAGGACATAAATGAACTTGCGCAATCTTCAAAAGAAGGATTTCCGAATCAGTTAAGGGTTCCTGAATCCATGCGGACAAACAGACGGATGTAATAGCCTTAAACAACGCAATACGATGTTATGCGTCGATATGTCGTTCCTTCGCGATTGAACAGAATATATTAATGACCGAATATGTAGATGTTGTGACCTTTAACACCAGGTCAAGTTCCGTAATGGATGACATTGAACTATTTTCAAAGATCATTTAAGTGATAATATGGACAAACACGAAACAACGCGAAACAACTTGAGCTAGATTCTCGTTATTTGGCTGCCTCATACTAACCTCAAGATCAAATTGATTTCACAATGGGCTCAGCCGCAAAGGTGATGGAGGTCACAATTTGAGAGCCAGTCACATCTCCTTACAAACACTGACGGGGAATAAATGGGTATAAACGTATAGGTTGTAATGGTCTAGACTGTCCAATATGCTCGCTGGCGTTCGGATTATAGAATATATAAAGAATAAGCCAAGAATTACGTTTTGATAACGTCACCGTGAGGTCTTTGGCGAAAAAAGTCAATTGTGGAAGATTATTTTATAGGAGTTTCGGATTTGTTTTAGTATGAATAAGGTAATTTGTTTGTGGAAGTCGGACCTATTATTCGCAGCAGCTGGCCAAGCGATGTGCGGAAGGGGCGTGGAAGGGGGTGCGGGTACGTTTGTACATTGTTCTATACTTCAGGACTAACGGGTGTCTTAACCCTACCTGGCCTGGTTGAGGGGCGGAAAGTGCCCACCGCGCCCCCGCAGTGAACTTTTCTCTGCTGCTCCGAAACGACGAAACCGAGGAGGCTGAAACTTGGTGACTTTTAAGCTTATCTTCTTGGGGTCATTTTGAGCCTATTTTCATATACCCAGGGCAGAGGATCATGGGTAAATTAAAAATGGCGGCCATGTGGTATCCGCGAAAGTCGTGTTTTTCAATCTTTTCGCTTCATTTCTTCACATTTTCCTTGCCTAAAAGGCCTTCAAAGTATTTGATTTATGCAAATCTAATTATTCTATATTTTATTTGACTTGTTTCGAGAGCAAAATCGGAAAAATAAAAATTTCGAAAAATCGACCCCAAAAAGGCCGAAAAATAGCTTCCGAGAAGATTACGTCATCGTGGCAGCCATCTTGGATTTTTTTTACATTTTCCGGTAGAGCTTGAACCAAAGATACTGTGTGGTAAGTTTCAGCGCGCTAGCCTTAGTGGTAGAGAAAATATATAGTGGGGGCACTTTCCGCCCCCTCCCCCCCCAGGCTGCGATACACCCCAAATCGCCCAGGCCAGGGTTAAAAGTTGAGTTTGTGGAAATCAGCATTGGCGGATAAGAAATGTTCCATGTCTGGGAGTGACAAGTAAACTTCTTCTTCATATTTGGATCTCTAAAATCATTTTGGGACCTTTCAGCAGACATTTCGGTAATAAGATGTCGATATTTTGTTCCAATGCGATGCTAAGGACCATTGCGATGGTATGAGCCCATACAGACGGTCAGACAGACAGATGAAACCAATACCCTCGCCAACCCCGTAGTAGGCGAGAGTAATAACCTATTTTATGCTAGCCTGTTCTTCTAACAATGCCTACATATTTGCTATCAATTACCTGCTCATTTATTCATGGCTATTTCGACGACTGAATGTGAGCGATTGAATTGGTGATAAGTGATTCAACAAAAAGTAAATATCTTTCCTGCGGAAAAGAATATAAAATTTGTTGGTCTCTGTATATTTAAGTCACTCCCATGCTGATTGTTTACATATCTATATTTCTACGATCAACACAGTGACAATATATCAGATTAAATTCAATTTTAATTAGCATAGAGTGCTTCATCTTCGTTACCTGTTTACTACATCATTGTACACTAACATAAATTGCAGATTGAACAGGTATTTTGCCATTCTCAGACTGTTACATTATTCTAGAATCCGATTACACAAAGCAATTATATTAAATTTTGTCAAATCATCAGCATGGCAGCACGTGTCTCATTAGGATATAAAGGATGTCTATTCATGGCACAGAGACAAGAAACATATGCAGTTAAACTTCGCTTATCGGTGTGAGACAATCTATCGTGTCTGTGAGAAAAGCTACTGAGTCACTTGGAGATAACCCAGACCGTATTGCTGTGAGATGACCTACCGTGTCATTTTGACAAAACATACAGAGTCAATTTGAGATAGCCTATACCATATCGCTGTGAGATTACCCACCGTGTCATTGTGAAATAACACACATTGTCACTTTGCGATAGCCTATACCGTATTGCTGTGAGATAACCTACTGATTGAATCAGTGTAATATAAAAGGTTTTGTTCATACGAATATATTGTGATTCTGAGCTTATTGTGTAGATAAGGGAAATCCGGGAAGTCTAGTTGAGTAAAACCTATCTCCAAGAACAAAATGTTCATCTCGGTACTCTTGCTCTTACTGAACATTATCTCAATAACAAGTGCGCAAGAAAAAGGTAAATTATCGTACAGATGCCCGGACTGGGCAATTTACAGCAATGACAATAGGATGTCTTACTCGTTGGTGCGGGATGGAATTTGCTATTCATATCACAGGACAGTCACGATTTGGCAGAGTGCTGCTGAAGCTTGTCAGGAGAATGGAGGTCAACTGGTGAAAATTACCAACGAGGATCTTAACCAATTCATCCAAAGGACTTCGGTCAAAAACTTCTGGATTGGCGCCAAAAGAAGCGGAGGAAAATGGTTTTGGTCCGATGGTGACCCAGTTGCATTTACAGATTGGAGTCCATTGACCGGTGATGCAGTTTCGTCTTGGTTTACTCGAAGTGAAACGTGCGTGATGCTGTCTAATAATATGATTGTCGGTTCCTGGGTTAAACAAAAATGTAAGAGAGAGTTACCTTACACTTGTGAATATAATGCTGTACAATACGATCATTTATCGTCCGGTGTTACCGAAATTATATCAACTGTCACTTCAGCGACAAAGTACAGCAATGTTACCCCTAGCACCACCAAATTTTCGGGTTTGCATCATAACGCATCCAAGGATAACCAGGTAGTTGGGGGGCTGAAAAGGCGCGGTCAGTTCAATCGAATCAGAGACCGTAACGGCGCCGATAATATCTGGTTGATAACCGAACCCGCTCTCACAATAAACGAACGCTTCGCATCACAATGTGGCAGGAAGTGTCTCCAGCAAACCCAATTCGTGTGTGATATGTTTAACATCCATCAGAAGAAAGGATTGTGCAGGTTATATACTTTAGCCGATCCCGTGGTAGAAGATATGACTGTCAGTGACGGCTGGACTCTATGGAAAGCACAATAACTATATCTGTATGATTTTCTCACAGATACATCATTTCAATTGATGAAATGTTAGGCAAATTTTTTTTGCACAATCTTTGCTATGGATATAATCGACATCGGGAGCAAATCCCCCTCTTCTTTCTCAGATCTGAGGATTGTAGTTATTGGAATTATTTCATAAACCATTCGGAAAAATATTAGGAAAGCATTCGTCTTTCGAGGAACTATTCGTGAGCCCAGTGCTATATTGTGTTAGTCCGAGAGCCAGTGGTCGCACACTGGGCGCCATTACCATTGAAGGTCAAGGTTGTTTATATTAGTCCAGTCAATCTAGCGCATTTTTGGGGTCAACCCACCACAAATTGCAACAGAATTTATTTCAATGCTATGCATTTCAGAAAGGTCCCCAGAATAACATACTAAAAGTCTACAATCCCATATGCATGGGAAATATCTTAAATTTCAAGTTGAAATTTGAGGTATTTTTCGCGAAATTTCAGTGTTTATCTGTCTCTTGCTCCTATAAGAAAACCTTGTACTTGGTAGTAAGCGTGAAAGAAATGGGTCATTACTTACACTAATTCCATTCGTTATCATATCAAGGTTATACTCAGCCTAAAATAATACCTTTGCACGAAAATATTTATGGAGAAATTCAAAATGGCGGATGTATGGGGTCATTCTAATTCTGAACTTTTTACCATTTTCATGACAGTCCAGGTAATCTATCTGGTTTTTCTTTAGCTGGACCCAAACAAATTGCAACAGAATTTTTTTCGCTGGTATGCGTTTCTAATAGGTCCACTGAACAACATACTAAAAGTCTACCAAAATCTATTTGGTGGAGATACGACTTTTTCTAAAACAAAGATATACCAGCATGCTTCATATAAGAAGGTGGAAAATATTGGTTTGTCTCTGAATAAGGACAGTTTATCAACCAAAAATCCAATCAATGCATGATGATCTAGGATACATTATTCTATGGTGGTGAAAACATTTGCATTCCCAATGGATTTGCTCATAAAAGTAGATAGCAAAACGATAGTTCAGCACCAGGGTATATAATCATATATGGTAATATCCTGACAGTTGGCATTATTTCCATTAGCATTGTTATCCGAAAGGGAACTGACAAGCTGTGATGTATTTTCTGTCAACATATGACAATCACAGACAATAGTTCCATCAACTTATACTGATATAACTCTATTATCACAAGCACGTAGCAAGTGTCAGGTCCGACATTCAATAGTGTTTGTACCTTGTTGAAAAAAATGCAGCCTTGCCAATCATTAGAGAGAGAGAAATTAGATTCAACGTCGCGTCAGATATATAACGACAATCTGCCAAGCATTTATGATCCATCACAATTGTTTGTAAGACAAATGTTGTTGATGAAAGAAGAATAATTATGCAGATCTTAATATATCATTTAATTATCAAACAAATAATACTTTGAATTATAGACGAAGTTGACGGCATAACTTATCAAGCTTCATTTTACATTCTGGTTCTTGGTAACATTATTAGGTGAGGTGACTTCTCATACATATAGTTGATGTCTTTTATTGTTATTCCTCGTGAACACTGCCATACGTTGAGGAATATTTCACAGCACTATCAATCCCAATACCAGTCTTCGCCAATGTCATTTTCAAAGGTCTGGGTTTGATGAGTTTGCACAGCTCAGTCGTTTGCATTCTCCACACACACTTGAACAATCCAGGCCATGATTCTTACAGGCGCATCTGCTTAAGCTGTAATCCTTCTTGCAGTTCCACCTGATAACCTCAAGTAACCCCTGAAACTGGTGGCAGATCAGTTTTCGCAGGGAGAAACCGATTGAATTGTCCACTCCCATTTTTGTTGCTGCAATGGATGGTCTTCCCCTCAAGCCAATTCCCTCGTCTGGGTTACTACTGTATAAACATATAAGTGTTTTCTATGCTGCGGCACTAAATGACCTTCGTCGGGACTCCCATGACCTGGATGAACACTTCAGCTTGTTGGCGAAATAGCTCAGTGACAGTTGTCTTCAAGGCAGCACCTTTGTCAATGCCATATGATCGGAATACTGTGTCACAGCCCAGAATGGCATGCACAAGCAACATATTTGTACAGACTTGCATTCCCAGCTCAGCCTTTGTCTTCTTGCCATTCCAAACTCTCCGGCCTCGCTAGTGATATGGTCATTCAGTCAAAGAAAGACGAATTCCTAGCAAACAACGTCAACAAGTAGCAGTTCATTACTCCGATGAGTGACCAGTTGGAAAGGGCGGGATGTTTCATATGCAGATGTTTTTATTGTAAAAGCTGCCGTTTAATCGACTGAAAGCATCAAAACTTTGGTTGGTTATGATATTGACCTGTTAGTTCTGCTCTGTTTTCATGCAGACATGGATGACAATGACATCTACTTTCAGCCAAGAGAGAATGCAAAGGAACGGATAGTTTGGAATGTCAAGAAGACAGAGGCTGTTCTGGGAATGTAAGTCTGCACAAATATGCTGTTTGTGCATGCCATTCAGGGCTGTGACACAGTATACTGACCATATGGCATTGGCAAAATAAAACAAGAAAACAAAAGAAAACAACGCTCAATGAGCTATTTCGCCAACAAACTTAAGTGTTTAACCAGGCCATTGGGAGTCCCGATTGGGGTTATCTATTGCAGGTGCTTGCGTGTTTATACAATGGTAACCCTGACGAAGCAATTGGCTGCATGAGATACAAGCGTTTCTGTGACAAAAACGAACCATATATGTGCAGGGACTATTACAACACATATAAGGGAAGTGGGAGGGGGGCCGACATACTGGCAGTCAAAAACTTCTACCAACATCAGCATCAGCTAAGTACATGTATCAAGGTTCGCGTGTTTAGAGTGGAAAGGGAAAGACCATCCATTGCAGTCACAAGAATGAGGGTGGATGGCTTCTCTCTGTGAAAACTGAACTGCCACCAGTTCCACTGGCACTCTTTGAGGTTATCAGGTGCAACTGCAAGAAAGATTGCAGCTGAAGAAGATGCATCTGTAGGAGCATGGTCCATATTGTTTAAAATGTAAAATGAAACATGGTAAATGGCATGGTAGAACGTCAAGTTTGCCTATAATTTAGATTATTATTTGTTTGATAATAAGATGATAGGATCTGCATAATTATTCTTCTTTCGTCAAAACATATCTGACACACAATTGCGATAGATCATTAATGGTTTGCAGAGCTGTATTATTCAACAAGGCACATGTTGTGATAACAGAGAGATATCTCCATGAGTGGGTTTGTGAAAATATAGTGTGTGGCAGTTATCGGTTGAAGGAAAATATATCACAGCTTGTCATTTCATTTAATTTGGGAGAGAATTCCTCTTTCAGATGATTAATGGCAAAAATGTTAACTGACTGAATATTACCATGTATAATTCATATAGCCTGATGCTGAACTATCAGTTGGCTATCTACGCTTATGAGCAAATCCACCGGGAAGAAACATGTTTTCACCACCATGGCATATTGTACCCTGGGTCATGTATTAATTGGATTTCTGGATGATAAACAGTCCTTATTCACGGAAAAAACAATATTCTACCTTGCTTATATGAGGCATAATGGCCTAGTATGTATTATAAAATGGCGTATCTTTGTTTTCAAAAAAGTCGTATCTCCACCAAATAGATTTTGGTAGACTTTTATTATGTTGTTCTGGGAACCTATTAGAAATACACACCAGTGAAAAAATTCTGTTGCAGTTTGTTTTGGGTCCAGCTAAAAAACCCAGATCGATAAACTGGACTGTTATGAAAATGATAAAAAGTTCAGATTTAGAATGACCCCATACATCCCCCATTTTGAATTTCTCCATAAATATTTTCGTGCAAGGGTATTATTTTAGCCCGAGTATAACCTTGATATGATAACGAATGGAATGAGTGTAAGTAATGACCCATTTCTTTCACGATTTCTTATAGAACAAGAGACAGGTAAACACTGCAATTTCGCGAAAAATACCTCAAATTTCAACTTGATATTTAATATATTTCCCATGCGTATCTGTTTGTAGACTTTTAGTATGTTATTCTAGAGACCATTCGGAAACGCACTGCAGCAAAAACAATTCTGTTGCAATTTGTGGTGGGTCAAACCTCAATTTGACTGGATTATATATGTCTATCGCAGTTTAATCTCGAAGTGATATCAAGTTCCATTGTTTCATGGTCATTTATTGATTGCCATCATACTCTTGTAATGTTATGCCTATAATATTTTCTATAGTTGCATTGAAGCATGTTAATATATAAGCAATGAATTCCGTATTCAAGGACTAATCAGTCGCTTCAGTGTGTTGAAAAAACTTGAATCTTCGTAAAGCATTCAAGATACATCGCCGAGCGATAATGTTTTACCAAAATTATTATTCTTTTTAGCTGCTTGAGACTAGTTACGGATTTTGAATGCCTGGTCCCAATGCCATATGTGTGAATTCTGGATGTAAATATATCATAAGCACATTCGAACAACCTTTTAGGAATTTTTGTTAGCTCGAATAGCATTTTGCATAGTGAGGTTAGCATCTGATCAAGTCTGCAATCCACGAAATCTTCAGCTTGAAGAAATAGACGAGCAAACAGACGGAGAGACATACAGATCAAAACAATATCCTCGCCAACTACATTGTACGTAATAAGCGAGATTACACTCTCATAGATATTCAGGGAATAATCCTGAATAGATCAGGTTGCACATCCACAACTCAATTTCAGAGATTTTACTTGAAACCCAGGGATAATTTCCTAAACTTCAGGTATATCAACCATGAATTAAAGCTAGGTTACCTGAAGTTTAGGGGATTTTACGTACCTGAATAGGGTCGGGAACTTACTAATCAGGGTGATAAATTTGCCTGAATTTCAGGGAAAATCCTCTCATTCAGGGATCTTATTCTTAAAATTCAGGTAATCAACCCTAAATTTTAGTCAAACTATCTGAAATTGAGTTGTGGATATACATGTACAACCGGATCAGTTCAGGACTTTTACCTGAATATTTCTGAGAGTGTAATAACCTATTTTGTGTTAAGTATGTTTTAAGAGCTCGAGGCCCTACCTCGAATTAAATGTGATTCTTTTATTGTTACATCTTTGTATAATAAACCTGATAAACGAGGATGGTGTGTCATCGTATATTTTCTCCAACGAGAAATTGGAGAAATTTCGTGTTGACTGGGTAACGACTGATATTCCGTGATATATATCGTATTGAGGGACGACAGAAGAAAACAGTTTATAAAAGAAACAATTTATCGAAACTTATTCCATTGTGCACCCCAACCGGTTTGCTGTATTTTTATTTCATCAAGTCCATGGGTGTTTGCCATGTCTTGTGAAATACGGGGAATGTAAACACAACTAGAGTTGTAATATTAGATGATCGGAGTACTAATGCATTTTTTTCCAATTTGATAGTGTTGATATTGCCAATTTTAATATGTATCTGGGTGTTAACTTTCCTCAAATTGGAAGTTTCCTCCACGCGAAAAAATATTCAGTTGATAGTGCTATCGAGCCATATTTTATGTTGAACTGGAAAGTTTAATATTCCCGTTGCTGGGCAATTATCCTTATTTGACAGCCATCTCGCCTATTCGGTTGTGTGGTTGTGAAGTATGAGGATTTGAGAATCTTAATTGATTGAAAATCTGCAATTAGAACTATTAACGTACGTTCTCCGAGTAAATAAACGAACTAAGATTTATATCGTCTATGGAGGGGATTAGGTCGATGACCGCTTCAGTTAATGGTCAAGAAAAGAATTGTTCGTATATGGGAGCATATCAACCAAAATGATCTTTATTTATGTATAATTTACTTCTCCGTGACACAGAACAAGGTGTTTACCAACACAAGTGGATAGAAAATGTCATATTAATATTCCGACAATGTGGAATGAACAACATTTGGAACTTCCAGCCTTGTCCAGGTATAGATTCCACGAAAAATACATTGTATATGCCCGAGATAATTTACGGCACGAATAGCATGAATCTGTTTCCTTTTTCTCAAAAGGTACCAAATATAATCTGTTTTAAGAATCTGTCCACCTTCAAATATATCCAATACTCTACCCCAAATACAAATATTCGAGCGTGCCTGAACAACTGTGCTGTGAAGTACGGGAAGTAAATAACAGCATATAAGAAAACAACTGATAATGCATAGGAGAGACGTAGATAAATACATAGCTTCGAGAAATAAGGACATGGATTTCGAGCAGAAGTGGCGCTCTCTGGATCCATATTACACATTGAAGCTTTGTTAAGATCCTTCATAAAAATATTTCGACAGGTATAGAGCACGATGGATATATAGATCATGAACCTCTAGTTGTTTTTCATATGATAGAACTGTTTTGTTTTGCAACGTATTGTCATTTCCTTATTTATTTGATGTGTGTGTGTGCGTGTGTGTGTGTGTGTGATCCATCTCATCCTTTTGCTATCAGTAGTCCAAGGGTTGCGCTACAGGCGATACATTGCCCCTACCTGTGTTTATAATGCGAGCATATCTGTAAACATTGTTAGATGTATGTGTATACATATATGCGTATAGCGTTGTGGACAATGATTCTGGCGTAAAATTTTCTCATACGAAAATACGTATATAACTATCTTGTGAATGGTTGTATTTTTTTGTCGCACATAATTTGTATAAATATTTACCAAATATGGCATTAAATAGTGTACATATCTATAGAATATACATGCACCTATCTGTACACAATATAGTCTGTATATGTATTTTTGTACGTATAAAGATTTATATATAAATATGTGTGCAACTATATGTGTGCGTGTTTATACATGTGTGTTTATGTGAACATACCAATTATACATGTAAGTATGCACGGGTAATGTGATAGAATGGCGTTTGTATATACAGTTAACTTGGATGAGCATTTGACTAAAAAATTAATACGCCATGAGCATAGGAAGGTATTATTTATTTTGAAATATTAAAATATTAATATACGAAAATGGATAAATATATACTTACTTTACAATATAACCCATAAAATATAACCTAAATAGCCGTACTGTCTATGACATTGTTAGTCAATTTGGATTGTTTCGTATTGGTTACTACTCCTGTTGTTACATATATCATATGAATGCTTGTATGTTTGTATGGACCCTTATTCGGATAATAAATTCAACTATTAAAAAAAAGTATTCCTGCGGTAAAATATACATAGTTTGATATTTTTGCACGCGAAAGTGTCTTTCTGTGTATCCGCAATTGCAATGCGGATATACTTAATATATCACAATAGGGGTCTGATTGTAATAACATCAGTCTCTCGCTCCTTATATAATGCAGAACCCTAAGTACATGTATACAGGGAAGAAAATATGTGATTTTTATATACAATATTTTATTTATTTTACACGCGTTTGATATATCATTCAGCCAGAACAACATATTACAATACAAAGACGTGATGACAAGGCAGTATGTCCTCATTTATGTTATGTGCGATTTTGTGCCTCTGCTACAATCTTCATTGGTGGAATGGGTTAATTACTATTGTTTGCCTTGCAGATTCTTGGCACTGTAATTAGTTATGCGAATAATCTATTCAAATGGTGTACTCCTCTTCAAGACTGACCGCATTTATATTACTGTCCGGCAAGGTTATTGCCACGGGCGCCTCGCTGAGCTTTATGCAAATAGTCTCTGGATCATACAGCTCCTCGGTTCAGTATGGAACAATGGTCTCTGGATCATACAGCTTCTCGGTTCAGTATGGAACAATGGTCTCCTCTGGAACATACAGCCCGTCGGTCCAGTGTGGAACAATGGTATCTGGATCATACAGCTCCTCGGACCAGTAATGAACAATGGTCTCTGGATCATAGAGTTCCTCGGCCCAGTATGGACAAATAGTCTCTGAATCATAAAGCTCCTCGGACCAGCATGGAACAATGGTCTCTGAATCATACAGCTCCTAGGTCCATCCAGCATGGAACAATGGTCTCTGGATCATACAGCCCCTCGGTCCAGTATGGAAAAATGGTCCCTGGACCATACAGCCCCTTGGTCCAGTATGGAACAATGATCTCTGGATCAAACAGCTCCTCGATCCAGTGTGGAACAATGGTCTCTGGATCATACAGATCCTCGGTCGGTGCGGACCAATGGTCTCTGGATCATACAGCTCCTAGGTCCATCCAGTATGGAACAAAGGTCTCTGAATCATACAGCCCATCGGTCCAGTATGGAAAAACGAAATCTGGATCATACAGGTCCGCGGTCCAGTATGGAACAATGGTCTCTGGATCATACAGCTCCTCGGTCCAGTATGGAACAATGCTCTCTGTATCATACAGCTCATCGGTCCAGTATGGAACAATCCTCTCTGGATCATACAGCTCCACGGTCCAGAATGGAACAATGCTCTCTGGATCATACAGCTCCTCGGTCCAGTATGGAACAATGGTCTCTGGATCATACAGCTCCCCGGTCCAGAATGGAACAATGGTATCTGGATCATACAGCCCCTCGGTACAGTTTGGAGCAAAGGTCTCCTCTTGATCATACAGTCCCTCGGTCCAGTATGGAACAATGGTATCTGGAGCATACAGCACCTCGGACCAGTATGGAACAATGGTCTCTGGATCATACAGCTCCTCGGTACAGTATGGACAAATAGTCTCTGAATCATACAGCTCCTCGGACCAGCATGGAACAATACAGCTCCTAGGTCCATCCAGCATGGAACAATGGTCTCTGGATCATACAGCCCCTCGGTCCAGTATGGAAAAAATGGTCCCTGGGTCATACATCCCCTTGGTCCAGTATGGAACGACGGTCTCTTGATAAAACAGCTCCTCGATCCAGTGTGGAACAATGGCCTCTGGATCATACAGATCCTCGATACAGTGTGGATCAATGGTCTCTGGATCATACAGCTCCTAGGTTCATCCAGTATGCAACAATGGTCACTGGATCATACAGCCCCTATGTCCAGAATGGAACAAGGGTCTCTGGAACAAACAGCTCCTCGGTCCAGTATGAAACAATGGTCTCTGGATCATACAGCTCCTCGGTCTAGTATGGAACAATGATCTCTGGTTCACACAGATCCTCGGTCCAGTATGGAACAATGGTCTCTGCATCATACAACCCCCCTGTCCAGTATGGAACAATGGTCTAAGAATCATACAGCTCCTCGGTCCTTTGTGGAACATTGTTCTCTGGATCATACAGCTCCTAGGTTCATCCAGTATGGAACAATGGTCTCTGGATCTTACAGCCCTTCGGTCTAGAATGGAACAATAGTCTCTGGAACAAACAGCTCCTCGGTCCAGTATCAAATAATGGTCTCTGGATCATATAGCTCCTCGTTGCAGTATGGAACAATAGTCTCTGGATCATACGGCTTCTCGGTCCAGTATAAAACAATGATATCTGGATCATACAGCCCCTCGGTCCAGTGTGGAACAATGGTATGTGGATCTTACAGCTCCTCGGTCCAGTATGGAACAATGGTATGCGGATCTTGCAGCTCCTCGGTCCACTATGGAACAATGGTCTCTGGATCATACAGCTCCATGGTCCAGTATGGAACAATGGTCTCTGGATCATACAGCTCCATGGTCCAGTATGGAACAATGGTATCTGGATCATACAGCTCCCGGCCCAGTATGGAACAATAGTATCTGGATCATACAGCCCCTCGGTCCAGTATTGAACAATGGTCTCCTCTGGATCATACAGCCCCTCGGTCCAGTATGGAACAATGGTATCTGGATCATACAGTTTCTCAGACCAGTATGGAACAATGGTCTCAGGATCATACAGCTCATCGGTCCAGTATGGACAAATAGTCTCTGAATCATACAGCTCCTCGGACCAGCATGGAACAATGGCCTCTGGATCATACAGCTCCTAGGTCCATCCAGTATGGAAAAATGGTCTCTGCATCATACAGCCCCTCTGTCCAGTATGGAACAATGGTCTATGAATCATACATTTCCTCGGTCCAGTATGAAACAATGGTCTCTGGATGGAACAATGGTCTCTGGATCATACAGATTCTCCGTCCAGTATAAAACAATGATCTCTGGATCATACAGCCCCTCGGTTCAGTATGAACAATGCTATCTGGATCATACAGCCCCTCGGTCCAGTATGAAACAATGGTATGTGGATCTTACAGCTCATCGGTCCAGTATGGAAAAATGATACCTGGGTCATAGAGCTCCTCGGTCCAGTTTGGAACAATGCTCTCTGGATCATACAGCTCCATGGTCCAGTATGGAACAATGGTCTCCTCTGGATCGTACAACCCCTCGGTCCAGTATGGAACAATGGTATCTGGATCATACAGTTCCTCAGACCAGCATGGAACAATGGTCTCTGGATCATACAGCTCCTAGGTCCATCCAGCATGAAACAATGGTCTCTGGATCATACAGCCCCTCTGTCCAGTATGGAAAAAATGGTCTCTGTATCATACAGCTCTTGGTCCAGTATGGAACAATGGTCTCTGGAACATACAGCCCCTCCGTTCAGAATGGAACAAGGGTCTCTGGAACAAACAGCTCCTCGGTCCAGTATGAAACAATGGTCTATGGATGATATAGCTCGTCGTTCCAGTATGGAACAATGGTCTCTGGATCAAACAGATTCTCGGTTCAGTATAAAACAATGATCTCTGGATCATACAGCCCCTCGGTCCAGTATGAAACAATGGTATGTGGATCTTACAGCTCATCGGTCCAGTATGGAAAAATGATACCTGGGTCATAGAGCTCCTCGGTCCAGTTTGGAACAATGCTCTCTGGATCATACAGCTCCATGGTCCAGTATGGAACAATGGTCTCCTCTGGATCGTACAACCCCTCGGTCCAGTATGGAACAATGGTATCTGGATCATACAGTTCCTCAGACCAGTATGGAAAAATGGTCTCAGGATCAAACAGCCCCTCGGTCCAGTATGGAACAATGGTATGTGGATCTTACAGCTCATCGGTCCAGTATGGAAAAATGGCACCTGGGTCATAGAGCTCCTCGGTCCAGTTTGGAACAATGTTCTCTGGATCATACAGCTCCATGGTCCAGTATGGAACAATGGTCTCCTCTGGATCATACAACCCCTCGGTCCAGTATGGAACAATGGTATCTGGATCATACAGTTCCTCAGACCAGCATGGAACAATGGTCTCTGGATCATACAGCTCCTAGGTCCATCCAGCATGGAACAATCGTCTCTGGATCATACAGCCCCTCTGTCCAGTATGGAAAAAATGGTCTCTGTATCATACAGCTCTTGGTCCAGTATGGAACAATGGTCTCTGGATCAAACAGCTCCTCGATCCAGTGTGGAACAATGATCTCTGGATCACACAGCTCCTAGGTTCATCCAGTATGGAACAATGGTCTCTGGAACATACAGCCCCTCCGTTCAGAATGGAACAAGGGTCTCTGGAACAAACAGCTCCTCGGTCCAGTATGAAACAATGGCCTCTGGATCATACAGCTCATCGGTCCAGTATGGAAAAATGATATCGGGATCATACAGCTCCTCGGTCCAGTATGGAACATTGGTCTCTGGGTCATACAGATCCTCGGCCCAGTATGGAACAATGGTCTCTGGATCATACAGCTCCTCGGTCCAGTATGGAACAATGCTCTCTGTATCATACAGCTCATCGGTCCAGTATTGAACAATGCTCTCTGGATCATACAGCTCATCGGTCCAGTATTGAACAATGCTCTCTGGATCATACCGCTCCTCGGTAAAGTGTGGGAAAATGCTCTCTGGATCATAACAGTTCCTCGGTCCAGTATGGAACAATGGTCTCTGGATCGTACAGCTCCGCGGTCCAGTATGAACAATGGTATCTGGATCATACAGCCATTCGGTCCAGTATGGAACAATGGTATCTGGATCATACAGTTCCTCAGACCAGCATGGAACAATGGTCTCTGGATCATACAGCTCCTAGGTCCATCCAGCATGGAACAATCGTCTCTGGATCATACAGCCCCTCTGTCCAGTATGGAAAAAATGGTCTCTGTATCATACAGCTCTTGGTCCAGTATGGAACAATGGTCTCTGGATCAAACAGCTCCTCGATCCAGTGTGGAACAATGATCTCTGGATCACACAGCTCCTAGGTTCATCCAGTATGGAACAATGGTCTCTGGAACATACAGCCCCTCCGTTCAGAATGGAACAAGGGTCTCTGGAACAAACAGCTCCTCGGTCCAGTATGAAACAATGGCCTCTGGATCATACAGCTCATCGGTCCAGTATGGAAAAATGATAGCGGGATCATACAGCTCCTCGGTCCAGTATGGAACATTGGTCTCTGGATCATACAGATCCTCGGCCCAGTATGGAACAATGGTCTCTGGATCATACAGCTCCTCGGTCCAGTATGGAACAATGCTCTCTGTATCATACAGCTCATCGGTCCAGTATTGAACAATGCTCTCTGGATCATACAGCTCATCGGTCCAGTATTGAACAATGCTCTCTGGATCATACCGCTCCTCGGTAAAGTGTGGGAAAATGCTCTCTGGATCATAACAGTTCCTCGGTCCAGTATGGAACAATGGTCTCTGGATCGTACAGCTCCGCGGTCCAGTATGAACAATGGTATCTAGATCATACAGCCATTCGGTCCAGTATGGAATAATGGTCTCTGCATCATACAGCCCCTCTGTCCAGTACGGAACAATGGTCTCTGAATCATACAGCTCCTCGGTCCAGTGTGGAACAATGGTCTCTGGATCATACAGCTCCTAGGTCCATCCAGTATGGAACAATGATCTCTGGATCATACAGCCCCTCGGTCCAGAATGGAACAAGGGTCTCTGGAACAAACAGCTCCTCGGTCCAGTATGGAACAATGGTATCTGGATCAAACAGCTCCTCGGTCCAGTATGGAACAGTGGTCTCTGGATCATACAGCACTTCGGTCCAGTATGGAAAAATGGTACCTGGGTCATACAGCTCCTCGGTACAGTATGGAACAATGGTCTCTGGGTCATACAGATGCTCGGTCCAGCATGGAACAATGGTCTCTGGATCATACAGCTCCTAGGTTCATCCAGCATGGAACAATGATCTCTGGATCATACAGCCCCTCGGCTCAGAATGGAACAAGGGTCTCTGGAACAAACAGCTCCTCGGTCCAGTATGGAACAATGGTCTCTGGATCATACAGCTCCTCTGACCAGTATGGAACAATGGTCTCTGTATCATACAGCTCCTAGGTCCATCCGGTATGGAACAGTGGTCTATGGATCATACAGCTCCTCGTTCCAATATGGAACAATGGTCTCTGGGTCATACAGCTCCTCGGTCCAGTATGGATCAATGGTCTCTGGATCACACAGCTTCTCGGTCCAGTATGAAACAGGGGTCCAGTATGAAACATTGTTCTCTGGATCATACAGCTCCTCGGTCCAGCATGGAACAAAATTTCAAAACCACATTCTTAATCATACCCATGTGGAAAATTCTTTTCTGTTCTTGAGTAAAACATTCCACTAAAGAGATCTTATGAATATTATGTCCCAGTTAACCATGAAATTCACTTTTCAACAGTAGATGTAACTGCTACGCTTTCTGTCGTTGTCCGGGTTTGATATTTTCGCAGTTCGTGTATTTTCCGTTTTAAATAAATTTTTATCTTCCAGCAATACCTGCTACCTTTACCGTCGTTTTACGGGTTTGATATTTTAACAGATTGTTTAGTCATTTTAGATAATTTCTAAGATACCCGTTCAAAAGGTTTGATATTTGGACCGCGTAATCTACACATACCTCGGAAATCAAGGTTCTCGCATGTCCAATTTGCTTCCTGGGTTTAACTTGCAATGGCGGCGGTTTAACTAATGTTTCGAATAACTTAACTTTGAAATACGGTCTGATATGAGATTAAAACATCCGAGAGATACTTAAGGTTTTGAAATATTTGAATGATTACATCGAATGGATCCATCTCTTTATCCCTAAATGTACAACAGTATATCAAGTTGAATTTCCTGAATAAATGCGTTCGAAAAATATTAAATGATATTAATTATGGGAAAACAAGGGGAGTATCCAAATTTGCTGTGAACGGGCCTTCAGACCTTCAGTAATGCCACCCACAAGCTTGCTATCGATGATACATTTACTTATTGATGGCTGTTCCACGACTGACAGTGCACCTTTCTGTGGGCTGATAATTTATTTAAGGTAACGAGAGTAACTTTGCGGCGGAAAGATTAAATGTATCAATAATAATTAGGCGTTAGAACAATAGCGACTCGGGTAGGAGGCGAAGTATGAAAATGCTATTATTTTAATTCTATGGAGAGGCAACTCATTAATATTAAGGAGAACAGATATTGCTTTTGACTAGGCTATGCCAAACTAAGCTTGTCTCAAAATTTATCAATAGGCCTGAAATCTGATGATGTTGGCCCCCCCATATCAATAACAATCAACTTTGGTGTATTTGGTTACATATAGGACTTGTACTGCGCGTTGATAATTTAATTACTTTCGTGTTACATGCGATGCTGCCGTAGACTTCTGGATAAGTGATCACCTGTAATGCAGATGAATAATTGAACAATTTCTGATGTGATTGAAAGAGATATAATACGTCACCAGGGTTCGGGTCCATTGTGGCGATGGATATCACACACTGATAGCAAAGTACTATCTTCGTGTGTCGGATCTTTGGCGCTAAATTTCGTAACTTGTGTCTAATTCTGCTCGACCTCCAAACTACGGTCTTCGTGGAGGGAAGTGGTGGGGGGGTCGCTTAATGTCACACTCAAGGTTATTTCATCCATATGGTGACAGGCAGTTTTAATTGTGGAGGAAGGCCGGAGAGAACCAGCGCCTGGCGACGAATAACTGTCAAAGTTTCCCACATGCACCAGCGAGGCTCGAACCCGCGCTTGTTCCACGATGTGGGGCAAGCGTTTACCAGCGAAGCGCCTCAGCCCATTCCGTCACCGAGGACCCTGAGCTTCGTGGTCTTCTTATGCACATCATCACAGAGATACAATATAATCTCTATAACGATTGGAAAACCATTTAGATTGAAGCATACTGATCGGTGAAACATATTATACAATATGTACAACATGATGTCTTGTCGGCAGCAGTGTAAACTGTTGACCACTTCTCTTTTGCAGTTAGCTCATGTTCAGATGCATTTGTAATTTATGCCTACTTGGAATGTGGTACTAGTATTAGTTTACGAAATAAGGTACTTCGACTATGGACGTAAAAATTATTTACGAATTAATTCAACAATGACATAACTTACAGATACCAGGTGCGTAGCTTGGCCATTCTCAGTCTACTAATTCCACGAGGCATGCTCCTGAAACGCCACCATCCGAGTATATACCGGTGCGATTATATTACATCTCGGCAAATTACCGGAATCGTATCACATGACTGACATTATCGCTGCGAGATAACACGTTTTGTTTATGTGAATATTCTGCTTGTATCCCCAAAACATCATTACGGTTAACGTGTGTATCAGCGAAGTCCGGGAAGTCCAGTTGCTCCTGTCATTTAATAAATGTTATTTTTACTGAACATCACCATACTAAAAAGGGCGCAAGAAGCTAAAATATCCTATGGAAAAATCGACCCAGACTGGATTTACCAGACGGTCGAGAGAGTGTCTTCTGCGGTGATTTGGGGTGAAATTTGCTATTCATTTTACATCCTATTTATGCAATTTTCTGCACAAAAGCTGCATGCTAAACTAGTAAATAAAATAGGTATGGAGCAAAAAAATGATACAGAAAAATGACGAAAACATCATGTTTCTGCTCCACAAATGGCCGCCATTTTGAATTTACTCATCGTCTTATGCCCAGAGGGTTATGTGAGTAGGGTCAAAGTTACTTCAATATGTTAAGCTAGGAAGTGACTCCGTTTCGGAGCACGAGAGAAAAGTGAAGTTGCCTCATATAGGCAATGAATCCAGCATTCCAAATTTCAGTATTCTTATGTTAATTAAATTAATCAAATCCCCCGAACTCAAATGCATAGGTTTGTACGGCCCCTAGTCCCGGGTTAACCAGTTAATCGGATGTCTAAATTGTAACCATCTCTTTTGTCTTAAACTCGACGAGAGGGAAGGCCCGCTTCATTTCTATAGAGATATAGGTCTGAATAAGTTGTAGCGATAGAGCCATCTGTAGTTTCCTTTAAATCCAGTGAAGGTGGATATATATCCTTCACTGCGTCGTATATATAGCGATGATCTACGGCAAGAAGATCGTACATATAGCTTTGGTGAATGAGAGGGAACGGGCTTTGAAATAATAGGTTTTTGAAAGCGTCTGTATATAGTCATATTCATAAGAGAACAGATAATGTTCAGCCAAAAGGGATGCACAATTAGTACCAATTGGAATGCCTATATGTTGTTGATATATTGTATTTCCAAATTTCACATAGATATGATTAATGAGAAATTCGAGCAACTCTATAAACAAAGAAACATCCCATGAATTATATCCCGTCAATGTATTAGAGCTAAAGAATGCTCCATGGCTTCTGGCATTAAGATATCGGCGATCAGTTTTCTTGAGCATCGATACTATTGATGAACTAAGACCGACAATAAGGTCATGGGGGATTGTAGTATGGAGAATCGAGAAATCCCACGTGGATATACGTCTGTACGTTATGTGACCTTTAGCATCAAGCTCTTCCGTAAGACATTTTGAGTTTTTCAATATCCACATGCATTCAATGCCAGAGTTCTTAGAACCAGTGACGCAATATCTTTTCAAAATGCTTTTACCTCTTGAAGGGCCCCCGTCAACAGGGTTGAAAGAAGCTTGGTGGTGCAGCTTCTAGAACCAGCTATGAATCTAGATTTGTATGATGATTTGTGCATTTTGGGAGTCCAGTACACTTTCGGTATATCGTTATGAATGATTGGAAGACAAATACCTCTTTCCTTGGAAAACGTGTTATGGTTGTTAAATAAATCTGCCAGACTAAATGCTGTTTTGGAGTAAATAGACGTATTCGGCGATGGTGTACTTACACTCAATTTCTTAACCAGCACCTGGTAATAGTAATATTTACATATTGTAATTTGTAGGAAATTTCACGGAAAATGGGCTTGCATGGCGCGCCGACTTTCCCGGGTGAAATTATATAAACCCTCAGAAGACTCCGGTCCAAAATATGCATTTTGAAGGTGCTACAACATTTCATGTAGTTTGTGAACTATACCGGTGGCAGTAGGACAGTATGATGGAATAAACTGTAATTTGAAATTTCCAAACATTCTCTTTTATACTGTCCTGACCCATCAAATTTTCAGTACAATTATGACATATCACATCTCTAAAACATGCACATCAGACTCGAAATTACAAAGTACGAATTCAGTGCAGTAAAACAATCATCCATTATTAAACCATATAGACTGAATTTATATAACCTTTTCTCACAAATATCTGTGTTCGCAAATGTTTTACAATACCTGGTCTAAAAAGTCATGAAATGGAATATCGGGAATAGCTTTGTCAAAACCAACAGCACTGGAAATTAAAACACATCATAATATATATTTACATTCAAACGAGCATATATAGTCGCGGTTACCAGGCCAAACATGGTCTGGTAACATAGCACGTGCCCACAACATGTTACAACTTAGCACAGTTTAGCCTTTGGCTTTGTTTCATAATGAATACAAATAATTCGACTCCTGTGGGGCATCAGTGTTGTTTATTAAAGTCACATGGCGAAAAGTCGGTCTAGCCCTCTACTCTTAGTACCGCCTTTGTAAACGCCCTTCGAAAATGAACAATAAAGTCCGAAATGCTTCATGTACTGTGAATTAACTTATTTAGTTTATCGTCCGCCAAACGCCTTTGGGGAGAAAACAATCTTATATTTGTCCATATATTCAATACGTACATTTCGACTTTTATAATTATGTCTTTCTCTTTTATTCTGAGGTCCTCTATTTGACGCAGTCTGTTTCGTTGGTCCGGTCATATGTCCGCTTCTCCAGAAATTTTGTTTACAACACACAAACCGATTTGGAGTATAACTCTGCTCAGCGTTGTTTGGTTCATTTAAGTTCCTTGTATTTTTACCGACATGACCTTGTTTCTTTGCCGGCCGTTTTGCTACTTCTGCATATGATGTTTTGTTTCCTGAATCCACATTATATATACAGCGACATTTAAGTTTGCATGCACAAATTACTGGGAAAAGTATGCTGGCTAAGAAGTCTACCTTTTCGTGAGAGTGTGGTGGCTAAGAAATCAATATTTCCCAATATGAATATTATATTACATGTATTTGAAGCTTTGTCTGATGGAACTATGAAGCATTTACCCTGGAGATTTGCCAGAACTTGGTGAGGTTCAGCCACTCAGCGAGTACTGTAGACTCCATAACATACTCTTCCAGTGCAGTCAGGACTATCTTCTGGTCCGCCTTCAGGTTTATTTTTCTCGGCTGTCTATATTTAGGTCCCTTCCTAAGTGATGTTTTTAGATCCTCATCACTCCCTATATCAAGGTCAACAGTCACAATATGCTTGCATGGTGTGTAGAAATATTTTGATGATTCACAATGACAACTGTAGCCTCCAGAAGTTCCAGCCAAACATCTTGACAGCATTAGAGTAATTCAATATTTTGGAGGCTATACATTTAGTATAGCTATATGAAATGCAAGGAGGTTCTGTGAACTTAAAATGGTTTGGTACAGCGCCGATCATTCAGGATGCGTGGTAAATTAATAATGCCTAGTCCTTTATCCAAGTAGTTGAGTTTCAAGAAAAGCCAGTCTTGTGATGTTTCGATTATGTTCACTGGACGATACAATCGAAAATACGCTATATCTTGGCAAACTGAAACCTGATGACGTAGGCCCCCTACATCCATGACAATAAAATCCCACTCAGTTCTATCCCTTGATGCAATGCAGACCCGCAACATCCATGACATTTAAATAACTGGGAACAGTTCAATTAGCCTGTCACCTCCATCATGTAACATGACCTCCCTCATGTAGCATGACATCAACTTAATTGCTAGCGCGAGGTCCCTGGGTTGGTACAGTCGGAAGAGCAAGCTTTAATTTGATGTATGGGGTCACATATAGGACTCAACGCCTTGCGGCACATGTACTTTGCCTTGGTAATGAAAATTAAATTGGTTTCGTGTTACATATGAGAGTGTAATACACAGGCAGTCCACTCTAAAAGTGCATCTGTAAAATGTAGTGGCTAATATTTGAGAATTCGGGAAATAATTCACTCTTTTACTTTCTAAGCTCGAGTAACCGCCCGGCATAGTCGAGAATAGGAAGAGTAGTCAAGTTTACATGTAAGTCTAACATAATTATCTGTTACGTTAGTGAAACCAAAATTTCATTTCTTCAACTGTAGGTGTGTTTCGTACAGAGTATATACCTAATTTATATTTTAGATTTTCATAGTCAAAAGTGAGATAAACATCATCGACAGACGTTTGAAGTTGTGCTTTCCTTCGTGTCTTCATTTATATACATTGCAGCACGAATTATTCCTATATCTAAAATATCACACATTCACAGCCAGAAAAAAGGTGATACTTTTCAACCCAAAATGGTGATTTCAGCATCACCCGAAAAAGGTAATGAGTTGGAGCCATCACGCTTTTCCATCATCACCTTTAAAGGGTGATGGCTATCACACCAAACGGGTGCAAATGTTCTAATATGTCTTCGCTCTGAAAGGGCTATCACCCTTAAAGGGCGATAACATTGGCCATCACCCTTTTAAAGCTTTAACGGTTGATGACCAGGCATCAGGCATCATCACCATAAAAGGTGATGGCCCTGTTGACCCAAAATAATGTCATGGTGGATGTGGTGATATTGAGAACATTAGATTCGCTTTGGTTCTAAGAGTATTTTAATATATCAAAACGTCCCTGCTACAACGTACCAGAACTAGTCCAAGTTCAAACATCAGTTGATGCTGTTTTACGTCACTTGTGACTCTGAACATTTACAATATAGATCTTGGGTATTTTTTCCGTACGAATTACAGCATTTTGTCCAGATTTAAATACCCTCTTGGCTTCACGAAAGTAACAGCTTTCATAAAATATTCGGCGCTCCTCTCTATAAATGTTTATCAATTGGTGCGATATGTTGTAGCCTGTTTATATAGAATGATGTGATTCGTGATCAGGTATACCTAGTTATATGTTTCATTATGTCTCCCCCAACTATGTTGGGGGGAGACATCTAGTGTTTGTGCTGTCTGTCTGGTTGGATGGATGGATGTCTGGATGGATGTCTGTCCGTCCCCTTGCCTTGTCTGCAAGATATCTTGAGAACTACTGGATGGAATTTCACCAAACTTGGATGGAAGCTTCATTGGGATAGCCCCCCCCCATTTGATTAGGTTATGATGTGTGTGTGTGCATTCATCCGTGTCCGGTGTCCGTCCGTCCGTCCATCTACTGGTACATGTATATACAGGCCTTGTCTGCAAGATATCTTAAGAACAACTGGATGGAATTTCACCAAACTTGGATGGAAGCTTCATTGGGATAGCCCCGTCATTTGATTATGTTTTGGTGTGTGTGTGTGCATTCATCCGTGTCCCGGTGTCCGTCCGTCCGTCCATCTACTGGTACATGTATATACAGGTATTGTCTGCAATATATCTTGGGAACTGCTGGACGGAATTCTACCAAACTTGGACAGAAGCTTCAGTGGGATAGCCCCCTCATTTGATTATGTTTTGGTGTCTGGGCGTGCATTCATCCGTGTCCGATGTCCGTCCGTCCGTCCATCTACTTGTACATGTATATACAGGCCTTGTCTGTAAAATATCTTGAGAACTACTGGACGGAATTTCACCAAACTTGGATGGAAGCTTCATTGGGATAGCCTCTCATTTGATTAGGTTTTGGTGTGTGTGTGCGTTCATCCGTGCCCATCGTCCGTCCATCTTCATGTACATGTATATACAGGCCTTGTCTGCATGTAACTACTGGACGGAATTCCACCAAACTTGGATAGAAGCTTCAGTGGGATAGCACCCCCCCCCCCATTTGATTAGGTTTTGGTGTGTGGGCGTGTATTCGTCCGTGTCCGGTGTCCGCCCGTCCGTCCATCTACTTGTACATGTATATACAGACCTTGTCTGCAAGATATCTTGAGAACTACCGGACGGAATTTCACCAAACTTGGATGGAAGCTTCAGTGGGATAGCCCCCTCATTTGAATAGGTTTGTGTGTGTGTGTGTGTGTGTGTGCATTCATCCATGCCCGGTGTCCGTCCATCCATCTACTTGTACATGTATATACAGGCCTTGTCTGCAAGATATCTTGAGAACTACTGGACGGAATTTCGCCAAACTTGGACGGCAGCTTCAGTGGGATAGCCTCCTCATTTGATTAGGTGTTGGTGTCTGTGTGTGCATTCATCCGTGTTCGGTGTCTGTCCATCTACTTGTACATGTACATCATTTTTAGATGACGATTCTATAACGAATATTATGGATTAAAAATACTGATCAGCGATACGGATTTGATATTTTGGAACATCATGATGTCTTGCCGGCATCATTGAAAACTGTTGACCGCTTCTCTCTTGCAGGAAACAAGCCTATGTTTATGTATACATTTGTCTTTTTGAATTTGGTGCTAATACTGTTATATGGAAATGGAATAGGTCTTTGGATTATGGACGCGGATATTCTCTAATGGACGACGGCTGGATTATGAATGACGGACTAGACGCTTGTAATTTCACCAAACTTGGCTGGAAGCTTCACTGGGATGGCCTCTCATTTGATTAGGTTTTGGTGAGTGTGTGTGTGTGCGCGTTCATCCGTGTCCATCGTCCGTCCGTCCGTCCATCTTCATGAACATGCATATACAGGCCTTGTCTGCAAGATATCTTGAGAACAACTGGATGGAATTTCACCAAACTCGGATGGAAGCTTCATTGGGATAGCTCCGTCATTTGATTAGGTTTTGGTGTGTGTGTGTGTGCATTCATCCGTGTCCGGTGTCCGTCCGTCCGTCCATCTACTGGTACATGTATATACAGGTCTTGTCTGCAAGATATCTTGAGAACAACTGGATGGAATTTCACCAAACTTGCATGGAAGCTTCATTGGGATAGCCCCGTCATTTAATTAGGTTTTGATGTGTGTGTGTGTGTGTGTGCATTCATCCGTGTCCGGTGTCCGTCCGTCCGTCCATCTACTTGTACATGTATATACAGGCCGTCTGCAAAATATCTTGAGAACTACTGGGCGGAATTTCACCAAACTTGGATGGAAGCTTCATTGGGATAGCCTCTCATTTGATTAGGTTTTGGTGTGTGTGTGCGTTCATCCGTGTCCATCGTCCGTCCATCTTCATGTACATGTATATACAGGCCTTGTCTGCATGTAACTACTGGACGGAATTCAACCAAACTTGGATAGAAGCTTCAGTGGGATAGCACCCCCCCACCATTTGATTAGGTTTTGGTGTGTGGGCGTGTATTCATCCGTGTCCGGTGTCCGTCCATCCGTCCATCTATTTGTACATGTATATACAGACCTTGTCTGCAAGATATCTTGAGAACTACTGGACGGAATTTCACCAAACTTGGACAGCAGCTTCAGTTGTATAGCCTCCTCATTTGATTAGGTTTTGGTGTCTGTGTGTGCATTCATCCGTGTTCGGTGTCTGTCCATCTACTTGTACATGTATATACAGGCCTTGTCTGCAAAATATCGTGAGAACTACTGGACGGAATTTCACCAAACTTGGATGGAATCTTCATTGGGATAGCCTCTCATTTGATTAGGTTTTGGTGTGTGTGTGTGTGTGTGTGTGTGCGTTCATCCGTGTCCATCGTCCGTCCGTCCATCTTCCTGAACATGCATATACAGGCCTTGTCTGCAAGATATCTTGAGAACTACTGATCGGAATTTCACCAAAATTGGAAGGTTCATTGGAATAGCTCCCTCATTTGATTAGATTTTGGTTTATCCTTGTCCATTGTCCGTCCATCCATTCATCTAATTGTACATGTATATACAGACCTTGTCGGCAAGATATCAGGAGAACTACTTGACTACTCAAGGCAAGGTGGGAGGTTGGAGGAGACGTATGTTTTTGCTTAAAAAAACAACCAGCATAGGCTTCATGTCGGAGCGGCAACCCAGGGGTCAAAGCGGAACCTCTAGTTTATTTCGGTTTTAATAGAATATATTGGAATGCAGGCGAAGCAAATTGTGAGCAAATGGTTTTGATTCGTGACATCATGCATATTTGATTAAATGTGTGATATTTTCTGTGGCTTATTTCTATGTTTGACAAATGTATTACCACGCATCTCAAGTAATGCGTATCAATCATTTTTATTTATTCAGGCGGTTGTAATTGATCATCATACATATTAGCATTCACCTATTGTAATATCTGTGGAGTGTTTTGATTTATTACAGTGGTTGATCAAATATATTTGCATGTGGATATAATAAACTTTGTTAAATGTTGAGATTCAGGATGAACTACTTTAGTTTGCTGGAACATATTAGCTCGATTGCTCATACTGTGTGTATAAAATGTTGTGATTGCTTTCCTCATTTAATTAAATATGCTCCATTTCTAGAAAATTGGTTATACAGTGTGGCCATTACTGATGAGTATGCATCTAGTGCTGTGATTTATTTTAGGGTTTTATCAAATACATTAGCATGCACACCTGGTAAGTTGGATATAAAACATTGTGATATAAAACAGTGTCAGTCATTATTCATGTGTTAGTATACTTCCCTTGCTAATAATGTGATTTTTTGTAACCAATTCCTGTGTTCGGTATAACATATCAGCATGCATCTATAGTGAAAAAATAGACAAAAACTATTATTTCACAACAGATTATTAGTTTCTAGTTTATCATGCACTTTTTGCGAAGAACTAGCGTAAATAAGCAATTCGACCAATCCTATCTCTCTAATAAGCTGTGCGTGGAAAATTGTGGAAATAATTGTGTTCAAAAATATTTGTACTCATTTCAATTCAAATAGTTTAGTATACAAATACGAAACCAGTTTTCTTCACGGTTACCCCACGATCGAATTACATCATACTTTGAAAATGTGGACGGCGGCTGTTGTGACATATCAAAGGTATTTCCTATTGTTTAACTTCAGAAATACGCCAAAGAGACTGGTGTAGGTCACATCAGCGGTATCCCAGATTGTAACAGTTAGGAAGTCGCTTTGAAATATGCGTAACACTATTAGTGGAGTTAAACAACACTCGGTTTTAGATCGACTGTATATATCAATATGTTTGAAATTCAACTAAACATGAATCGCGATTTTGAAATCTTACTCGAATCGTCCAAGCAAAAACTGTTACAGTTCAGTGCCTTCAAAAAAAAATGTCTACTATTCACTAATAAAATTGAATGATGCACCAAATTAGAAAATTGAAACTGGGCGGGAAGTCCTATCATATTTATCTGAGGTTTGTTAGATCAATCATGAGTACGTTTCAGTGGTGTCGGATGTTCTACTATTATGAGATTTTTTTTGGTACCATTATGGGATTTAAAAAAAACAATCTAGAAAAGCCCAGTTATCATCGAACGAATTGGCACGGACCACCAGTGTTCAATAGAACAGTCTATATATTCTGATAAAGGTTAAGAAGTAATTAATGTCAGAAGGGAAGCCATGATAAATAGAACGCCAACAGAAACGTAGTATGCGACTTATTTTAGACTGTGACTAGTAGTGGTATGTATAAAATCATTGGCTGGTATCCAATAATCTATAGGTACATATACAACATTGTAATCCAAGAAAACAAAGTCTTGAATGGACAAGCTCCGGAATATTTATCAGAACTATTATCTTTTACAGACCGTGCTAGGCAGCTTCGCTCAACAAACCGGAATCTGCTTTCTGAGGACTGAACTATTTAAACATTCCTTTAATGTTCCAGGACCTACATTTTACAATAAACTACCAATCGAGATGAGACACAGTTTCAATCTTAATATCTCTAAAAGTGTGCATAATTGTTTCTTGATGAATTTTTAGCAAATATCTCTTAGATTGCCACAGATTAATAATTTTATCTATTTATGACTAGTTGTTTGATTTAACCGTGTTGTTTACATTTCTGTGTTATAGCTCTCGACCGAAATGAAAACAGGACTTGTCCTACGGAGTCATATCAAGATTAAATGAACCTTATTATTGTTATTCTACGGATTACTATTATTATTATACTGTCCAAATTTGTCAGCGGCCTGTCGTCTTTACGGTTCGTGGTACACGTCTAAGATTTGTTACAGGTCAACATATGTATCTGAAGTTTTGCATAACGGTCTTCGTTTTTTACCTTGACCTTGACCTTTTTAGTTGTAGGCGTTTCAAGCGAAAATTCATTTTGCGATTATCGATCAAACGTTTAAGGGAACACAGCTGGAATTTAGAATGCAAAAGTTTGAAGATTTACCCAACAAAATGAGCCAATAAAATAAGTAGGTCAGACAAGCAGTTTTCAAGTTCTCTCCACTGGTGCTGTTTTCCTTGTTAGCGGTGTAGTCAAAACTAAATAACATAGCTGAAAGAAAGTAAATGGTTGGTAAGTCTTATATTTGGCCATCCTGTAGTTATATTTGTGAAGTGTTACGTAACAAGAAAAAGTAGGTTTATGTGAGCTATCAGATCGATCGGAGACTGAGCTATGTTTGATGGAAGAAATTGACACAACACTATAATGAGATTACGGTCATTTATTGAAAATGACTGAAGAAAGTCAGCTACACTGACAGGCTATAAAGGGGACATAACTGCGGCCTGTTATTGCTAAATGAACATTTGTTTGTGTAAAAGATGCCCCCTTAAATTAGAAAAAAACAAAGAATGTTAAATCCATCAAAGGTGGGGAGCAAAAGAGGCCACATATAACAATAAACATTGTTATCACCCCACCCTCAGTCTCCGAACTATAGATTAAATTACTAATCAAGGATACTGATTAACATACCTGGCGGTTGGGTAGCAGGAGTAGGCAATGCTAGCCTCCCGCCACCTCAACACCCTGAAATGACAAAGATGATGCATTAAGCAAAGGTCTGGCAATCTAAAATGTTATTTACTTAATGGAACTGTCAGAACACGTGAACCCGAAGTAGCTCAAATAACAACCAACAGATGTCCCAGGAAATTTCAGAAACGTGAGTAGAGCAGGCAATGCTGTCCTCCAACTTCCCGTTCACTGATAACTGCATCAATACTAAGCTGGGTGGCCGAGCAGGCAATGCTGTCCTCTGTCACCCCTTCCCTTATATCTGGATTAATAAACGGACTGTAGGGATTAGGCAATGCTAACCTCTCTTGACAATACTTTGAACTGATTGATAATGATAACCATCGACAAACGTTACCTCCCCAGGAGGATGCAGGGAAGTGCAGATAGACCGTGGAGTAATACCAGCCTGTCCCGAGACCCCACCAGGGTCAGTTATCGATGGATCAGGGTCAGTCGATGACACGAGTTGCGTCATCCTTGATTGGGACGTAGGCCTGCGAGACCTCTTTTTTCATCAGGGCTGTGAGCGCTACCTGAGACGGGGTTGTTTTGCGTTTCCGGCCCCTGATAAGGTTCTAAATGATCAAAATTAAACAAAACAGGAGCAGTAACAATTGAAGTAATCAGCTGATGATCGTAAGATCTACCGTGATTAACAAGAAATGCTATAGTGTGATATCACACAGCTAAATTCCAAAGATGAAAACTGTTCATGTTAAGAGATATGTTGGCGCACTTTCCCTCAAATTAACTTAAGCATTATACGATTGTGTGCCACAAATCAAATCCCAGTGCCAAAATCATGACATTGTAGTAGCATAGCCAGGCTGTCAGGCAAATTGAACCTTAAGACAATAAGACCATTAATACTGTCATGTAAAAAGGTAACATGTCAAGGCGAACAGATACTTCTCAAATTGAAAAGGACATAGATCATGAGAAAATTTGGTTCTGCTCGTGTAAAAGAGGAGTCACGGAGCAACTAAATAATCTTGTTTTAATGAGAACATGAGGCAGAATAACACTGCTCATATAGGAAAGGAAAATGAGGTAAACAAATAGTTCTCGCGTAGAAAGGAATCACCAGGAAAGCTAATACTTTCATGTAGGAACTGGACATCAGGAAAACTAATACTTCTCCTGTAGGAACTGAATATGAGGTAAGCTAACACTTCTCATGTAGGAAAAGAATATGAGGTAAGCTAACACTTCTAATATGGAAATGTATCATGAGGCAAACTAAATACTTCTCCTGTACGAACTGGACATGAGGAAAACTAATACTTCTCATGTAGGAACTGAAAATGAGGTAGGCTAACGCTTCTCATGTAGGAAAAGAATATGAGGTAAGCTAACACTTCTAATATGGAAATGTATCATGAGGCAAACTAAATACTTCTCCTGTAGGAACTGGACATGAGGAAAACTAATACCTCCCATGTAGGAACTGAGCATGCGGAAAACTAAAACTTCGCATGTAGGAACTGAATATGAGGTAAGCTAACACTTATCATGTAGGAAAAGAATATGAGGTAAGCTAACACTTCCCATATGGAAATGGATCATGAGGCAAACTAAATACTTCTCATGTAGAAAGGGATCATGAGGCAAACTAATACTTCTCACGTAGGAACCGGACATGAGGCAAACTAATACTTCTCATGTCGGTACTGAACATGAGGTAAGCTAACACTTCTCATGTAGGAAAAGAATATGAGATCAGTAACACTTCTCATGTAGGAAAAGAATATGAGGTAAGCTAACAATTCTCATATGGACATGGATCATGAGACAAACTAATACTTCTCATGTAGGAACTGGACATGAGGACAACTAATACTTCTCATGTAGGAACTGCGCATGGGGAAAACTAATACTTCGCATGTAGGAACTGAACATGAGGTAAGCTAACACTTCTCATGTAGGAACTGACAATGAGGTAGGCTAACACTTCTCATGTAGGAAAAGAATATGAGGTAAGCTAACAATTCTCATATGGAAATGGATCATGAGGCAAACTAAATACTTCTCCTGTAGGAACTGGACATGAGGAAAACTAATACTTCTCATGTAGGAACTGAGCATGGGGAAAACTAATACTTCGCATGTAGGAACTGAGCATGGGGAAAACTAATACTTCGCATGTAGGAACTGACAATGAGGTAGGCTAAGACTTCTCATGTAGGAACTGGACATGAGGAAAACTCATACTTCTCATGTAGGAACTGAACACGAGGTAAGCTAACACATCTCATGTAGGAAAATAATAGGAGGTAAGCTAACACTTCTCATGTAGGAAAAGAATATGAGGTAAGCTAACGCTTCTCATATGGAAATGGATCATGAGGCTATCTAAATACTTCTCATGTAGGAACTGGGCATGGGGAAAACTAAAACTTCGCATGTAGGAACTGAGCATGGGGAAAACTAAAACTTCGCATGTAGGAACTGAACATGAGGTAAGCTAACACTTCTCATGTAGGAAAAGAATATGAGGTGAGCTAACACTTCTCATATGGAAATAGATCATGAGGCAAACTAAATACTTCTCATGTAGAAATGGATCATGAGGCAAACTAATACTTCTCACGTAGGAACCGGACATGAGGCAAACTAATACTTCTCATGTCGGTACTGAACATGAGGTAAGCTAACACTTCTCATGTAGGAAAAGAATATGAGATAAGTAACACTTCTCATGTAGGAAAAGAATAGGAGGTAAGCTAACACTTCTCATATGGAAATGGATCATGAGGCAAACTAAATATTTCTCATGTAGGAACTGGACACGAGGACAAATAATACTTCTCATGTAGGAAAAGAATATGAGATAAGTAACACTTCTCATGTGGAAGGCAAATATGAGGTAAGCTAACACTTCTCATGTAGGAAACGAATATGAGGTAAGCTAACACTTCTGATATGGAAATGGATCATGAGGCAAACTAATACTCTTCACGTACGAACCGGACCTGAGACAAACTAATGCTTCTCATGTCGGAACTGAACATGAGGTAAGCTAGCAGTTCTCATGTAGGAAAAGAATATGAGATAAGTAACACTTCTCATGTGGAAGGCATAGATGAGGTAAGCTAACACTGCTCGTGTAGAAGGGGAATATGAGGTAAGCTAACACTTCTCAATGTAGCGAACACTTCCCATGTAGGGAGGGAATATGAGATAAACTTAATACTTCTAAGTAGAAAGGGAACACAAGCCAACTTATACCTCCCATGTAGAATTGGACGAGAGGTAAGCTGACACTTCTCACATGGAAAGGGATCGTGAGGCGAACACGTTAAGAGATATGTGGGCGCACTTTCCCTCAAATTAACTTAAGCAGTATGCGATTGTGCGCCACAAATCAAATCCCAGTGCCAAAATCTTGACATTGTAGTAGCATAGACAGGGTGTCAGGCAAATTGAACCTTAAGACAATAAGACAACTAATACTGTCATGTAAAAAGGTAACATGTCAAGGCGAACAGATACTTCTCAAATTGAAAAGGACATAGAAGATCATGAGAAAATTTGGTTCTGCTCGTGTTAAAGAGCAGTCCAGGAGCAACTAAATAATCTTGTTTTAATGAGAACATGAGGCAGAATAACACTGCTCATATAGGAAAGGAAAATGAGGTAAACAAATAGTTCTCGTGTAGAAAGGAATCACGAGGAAAACTAATACTTTCATGTAGGAACTGGATATCAGGAAAACTAATAAATCTCCTGTAGGAACTGAACATGAGGTAAGCTAACACTTCTCATGTAGGAAAAGAATATGAGGTAAACTAACACTTCTAATATGGAAATGGATCATGAGGCAAACTAATACTTCTCATGTAGGAACTGGACATGAGGAAAACTAATACTTCTCATGTAGGAACTGAGCATGGGGAAAACTAATACTTCGCATGTAGGAACTGACAATGAGGTAGGCTAACACTTCTCATGTAGGAAAAGAATATGAGGTAAGCTAACAATTCTCATACGGAAGTGGATCATGAGGCAAACTAAATACTTCTCCTGCAGGAACTGGACACGAGGAAAACTAATACTTCTCATGTAGGAACTGAGCATGGGGAAAACTAAAACTTCGCATGTAGGAACTGAACATGAGGTAAGCTAACACTTCTCATGTAGGAACTGGACATGAGGAAAACTCATACTTCTCATGTAGGAACTGAACACGAGGTAAGCTAACACATCTCATGTAGGAAAAGAATATGAGATAAGTAACACTTCTCATGTGGAAGGCAAATATGAGGTAAGTTACCACTTCTCGTGTAGAAGGGGAATATGAGGTAAGCTAACACTTCTCAATGTAGCGAACACTCCCATGTAGGGAGGGAATAAACTTAAACTTAATATTTCCAAGTAGAAAGGGAACACAAGCAAACTTATACCTCCCATGTAGAATTGGACGTGAGGTAAGCTGACATTTCTCACATGGAAAGGGATCGTGAGGCGAACTGATACTTCTCATGTAGGAACTGGACATGAGGCAAACTAATAATTGTCATGTAAGAACTGGACTTGAGGCACATGAATACTCTCATGTAGAAAAGGAATACGAGATAAAAAAAATACTGCGATAAAATGATGGTTCTCGCGTAGAAAGGAAACTAATATTTCTCATGGGAGAACTGAACACGAGGAAATCGAACATGTCTTATGTAGTAATAGAGCATGAGCTAAAATAATACCGTACTTATTATGTAAAAAGGAAACATGAGGCAAACTAATACTTCTCATGTAGGGAATTTGGTGGGGCAAAAGCTTGTGAAAGAAGAAACATGATTTAGCAAAATAATAAGTTTCTGCTGTAAAATATAGGACGGTTGCCAGTGCGTATAAAAAAAACAACAGGAAATAAATTATGAGATACTCAGTACCCTTTTTGACGTAGTTTACATTTAAGTTTAAATGGCAAAACCATCCTTGTTTGGTACCTATAAACGCTATTTAAGTGATCAAACTAGAGACTCGAGGAGACCAAAATTGAGGAGGGGGGGGGGGGGTGACGTCCTTTACCCTTGTAATGTCCGATAGCAACTGTTGTATCTTTGTCGATACGACAGTTAACAGTTCCCGTATTTAAATAACAAGTCCACAGCTAGAATTGAACAACAACTGAACACCCAAAATGGCTGACTCGAGACTGGCTCTTTATCTTAATAGCACATGGCATAGCCGCCGCTTAGTAGTCAGTTATAACATCAGTTTCGCACTGGAACAAGGGAGGGAACTCTGATAATACAGTGAACAATTATAACACTCCTCCACACTAACTTTTACTGTTCTGCAGCCAGATTATAGTTCCAATGGTTAGTTCGCGTTAGACAGAAATGTCTCATCACACTCCTTGGTCCATTTCCAAGGAGTTCCTGCTTTGAGCAAATCATTCAGCGGATGAAGTGTTGTTGATAACCTCGGTAGGAACTTGGCGTAATATTGAATCATGCCCAAAAAAGAACGTACTTCACCCACGTCACGCGGTCGCGGGGCATCTACAATAGCTTTCACTTTTTCAGTTGTCGGATGCAGTCCTTCTGCATCAATGACATGGCCTAGAAAAGGCACTTCCGGCTTCATGAATTCACACTTCTCTGGCTTGAGGCGAATCCCGTGTTCCCCCAGGCGTGTCAATACAGCATCCGCACGTGCCCGATGTTCTGCCTCAGTTTTTGACATGATGAGTATATCATCCTGGTAACATCCAACTCCTTCAAGGCCCTGCAGCATTTTGTCCATGGTGTTCTGGAATATAGAACTTGCACTTGAAACTCCATATGGTAGACGGTTGTAAACATATAAACCCCGGTGGGTATTTATCGTTAGGAATTTCTTGGACTCCTCATCCAACACCATCTGTTGATATGCCTGGGTAAGATCAAGTTTGGTAAAATATCTCCCACCAGAAAGTACAGAAAATAAATCCTGGGGCGTGGGCAGGGGATGCTGGCTGACATCAATACATTGGTTAACAGTTACCTTGTAATCTCCGCATATGCGCACGGATTTATCAGATTTCTCAACAACAACAATGGGAGAAGCCCAGTTGCTCGTCTCTACCTTGGTGATTATTCCTTCATTTTCAAGGCGTTCTAATTCCCTGTCCACTTTATCCCTCAAGGCGTAAGGCACAGGTCGTGGGCGAAAGAATCGTGGAGTAGCATTTTCATGCACATGGATTTTTGCTGTGTGCCCAGTAATTGTACCACATCCTGGTTCAAACACTGCTTTGTGAGAATCTAAAATGTCCTGGATACCTGTGTGTTCCACGACCTTGAAAATTTCCTTCCAATCAAGCCTAATATGTTTCAACCAATTTCGGCCAAGAACTGGGGGCTGGCCAGTCATGTCTGCAACAACCAAGGGTAAAGTGTTTGTCTGACCTTGGTAGGTTACATGTACATCTGCTTCTCCCAGGAGTGGAAGCTTAGCCCCATTGTAAGTTTTTAGCTGATGTTTTGTCCTTCGCAGTGACACATGAGACAGTTTTTTCTTGTATACATCCACTGGCAGAATTGTCATTGTGGCACCTGTGTCAACTTCCATGGTAATTGACTCCCCATTAACCATAAATTCTGCAGTATAGGCATCGCTTTGCGGTTTGTTCCCCACAGAATAAATCCCTAATTCCTGGATTTCGGGGAATTTCTCAGGGCTTTCTTCAGGAAAATTCTCCCACTTGTGATCTTCACAATCGGCAATGAATTTGGTGTATCCCGATTTGCGTTGTTTCCCCGATTTACACATCTTCGCCAAATGCCCAATCTGTGAACACGTGTAGCATTTACATTTAATATAGTGGCAGTCATCGGGGCTATGATTTCCTTTTCCACATCGGAAGCAAACAAATTTGGAATTTGCTCCCTTCTGACCATCCTTTCCCTTCCAAGCTGGAGGTCCCTTTACAAATGAAACTTTATTCACTTGTCTACTATCTATTGAACTATTTTCACTAGTTCCCTGACTCTGGAGTTCTCGAGTATTAGTGTCTGCCATTTCCATTGTTACAGCTATCTGAAACGCTCTGTCAAATGTCAAGTCTCTTTCACTCAACAGTTTCCTTTGTGTGGGTTCACTGGCGATGCCACAAACTAGACGGTCACGTAATGCCTGAGGTAGAAAATTGCCAAAGTTACAATGCTGTGATAGTTTCTTTAATTCCGCAACATAAGAACTGATACTCTCACCTGACTGTTGGGGTCGTTTGTAGAATTTAAAACGCTGTGCAATGACGAGTGGCACTGGGTGAAGGTGGGTCTGCAATGTGTCGCACAAAACACGTAATGTTTTCGATTGTGGAGTTTCTGGAGCCAACAAGTCTTTCAGTAAACCGTACGTTTTTGGACCAACAACACTTAAAAATACAGCAACTTGCCGCTCCTCGTTGATGTCGTTGGCAACGAAGAATTGTTGCATCCGCTCGACATAGTTCGCAAATTCCTCTTTTGTGGAATCAAACTCGCCTAAATTTCCAATCAGTGCCATCGTGCGTGAGTCCAGAAGAATCCTCGTCGCCAATTCTGTTGTATCTTTGTCGATACGACAGTTAACAGTTCCCGTATTTAAATAACAAGTCCACAGCTAGAATTGAACAACAACTGAACACCCAAAATGGCTGACTCGAGACTGGCTCTTTATCTTAATAGCACATGGCATAGCCGCCGCTTAGTAGTCAGTTATAACATCAGTTTCGCACTGGAACAAGGGAGGGAACTCTGATAATACAGTGAACAATTATAACAGCAACTGTAATGCTCTTGGAGTATTTCTCCTTTCCAGCTGTATTTAAATGCACACCATGGGGACCAAGGAGAGATTTCGTATCAAGCCAAAAACCACGATGACGCCACACTATGTTGTTACGTACGTCTCTCATTCTGCAGCGTGTCACTCCGAACGGAGTTGACCTCCATGACCCGTATGTTGTAGTCAGTGGGTACACGATTGGAAAAACGTCGCAGAAGTTGGCCAACAATTACACAGCGGACATTATACGACTGTATTAAAAATTGTGCAAATGATAATATATCACGAGCAAGTAACTAAAGGTTACAATCATATGGCAAGCCAAAGTGCTTTTTATTCGAGAATTTCCGATATTGGAAATTGAATTCCCGATATCGGAATTAAAATTTCCGATAACGGAATTAAAATTTCCGATATCGGATATTCATGACCTTCAATTTCCGATATCGGAAATTGAATTCTCGATATCGGAAATTGCAATTTCCGATATCGGAAATTAGAATTTTCGATATCGGAAATTGAATTTCCGATATCGGGAATTGCAATTTCCGATATCGGGAATTGCAATTTCCGATATCGGGAATTCGGGGAGAATTCCCGATATCGGAAATTCAATTCCCGATATCGGAAATTCAATTCCCGATATCGGAAATTCAATTCCCGATATCGGAAATTCAATTTCCGATATCGAAAATTCAATTTCCGATATCGGAAATGCAATTTCCGATATCGGGAATTGTCACCGAATTCCCGATATCGGAAATTGCAACTCTAGGGTGCACTCCACACTTTTCACGGTTTCTTACAAAGTTTATAATAGGGAAGGTCGCCCGATTTTGACAACAAGGTAATTCTTCTTACCTTACTACTAACTGATATCTATAGTATCACCCTGCTGGACATAACCATCTCTCCAAATGAGGATATAATAATTGCTTGTTGACCGCACCCACTCGCCTCTACAGAGTTAATCGTGTCCGGAAGTGAATATCTGGCGGACCAAAATCCGCACTTATTCGGGAAGCGAAAATGATGATTCCTTCATAGCCATAACATTTTACAAAAAGACGAGTAGGTCGACCCCCGTTTTTTTTCGCCATTTTAAATTATCCTTTGGACGGGAAACACTTGAACATACATAAAAAGAAAACCAATTCATACGTTTTCGCTGGGTTGCGGGTAGAATTTGACACATTTTCATATATTTTATGGAGTTTTCCAGAAAATTTGAAGAAGGGTTACGGAGGATTGTACGTGTTTCCTTTTCAATTTCAATAGCTCACAAGTCTCCTGAAATAAGGGCACTAGTGTGCCTATTTAGAAAATATATACTTTTACAAGGTTTTTGTTAAAGATTTTACATCTATTTATGGCCGAAGATCCTGCCTGTTTCTAGCCGCACATCATTTAGGTGTGGAATGCACCCCTAGGTTTTGTAAAGCTTTCAGCTTTCATTTCCGATATCGGAAATTCGGTGACAATTTTCGATATGGAAAATTCTATTTCCGATATCGGAAATTGAATTTCCGATATCGGAAATTGAATTCCCGATATCGGAAATTGAATTCCCGATATCGGAAATTGAATTCCCGATATGGGAAATTCTATTTCCGATATCGAAAATTGTCACTGAATTTCCGATATCGGAAATTCTAATTCCCGATATCGGAAATTAGAATTTCCGATATCGGAAATTCGGAATAAAAAGCGCTTTGGCGTGCCATACAATCAGGCTGTGACAGATCGTTACCCCCAACTGTAAAAACGTTGCATCGGGGCAGTATGTAGTGACGGCATGTAGTTCGGGCTGAATTGATCTTGGCCCCGGGCGTACAGTTGCACCGGACAAGCCGTGGAAAACCGTTTGAATGACCGTACCATCAAGCCTAGCTAAGTATCATAGCGTCTCCCTTCTGTCACCGCTGTGCAGCGGGATATCCCGTGTGGAATTGAGGTAGATAAGCACCGTCGGAAACACACCAGAAAATTACATTCACTCGCCCCAAATCCCCACTATCGTAACATATGGTCCTATCGGTTTAGAATGCCATCAATATTATTAGTTACAAACACTTACTTGAACTCGAAATGCGGCAGAGAACAGAATGTATCCAGATCCACGAAGCTGGCTGCCATGTCATTTTCTTGTCTTCTCCAGTTCGCTGACAAAGTTGTCACAAGATTCGTACCTTGTCAGCGAACTGGAGAAGACAAGAAAATGACATGGCAGCCAGCTTCGTGGGTCTGGATACATTCTGTTCTCTGCCGCATTTCGAGTTCAAGTAAGTGTTTGTAACTAATAATATTGATGGCATTCTAAACCGATAGGACCATATGTTACGATAGTGGGGATTTGGGGCGAGTGAATGTAATTTTCTGGTCTCTTTCCGACGGTGTTTGTGTACCAGAATTACACAGGGGATATCCCGCGCCATAGCGTTGATAGAAGGGAGACGCTATGAATCTTAGCTACATCAAGCTCTAAATTTAGCCACGGTCGCGGGTTCGAGGAAACAAAACGGTCCGAAAACAACAGATACCATAATGACATAGAAGCACTCTAAATTATACAAACCGTGATTATTTTCAGAACGGAGAAGGAACATCTACCACAAATACCAGATACAAAAAAATGGCCATCCTGTAGTTATATTTGTGAAGTGTTACGTAACAAGAAAAAGTAGTTATCTCCCTCTAATGATTCTCAAAATACGTCATTTTGTAAGGAAATGAGCTACGGCATTGATTCTTGTAACATTAATGAACACTTTAATGACCAAAACGTATGTGACCTTAAATTTGACCTTTGACCTCTTGGAACGTCTCTGCATGAGTGCAAAGTTTGGTTGTCAACTCTTGAACGGCTGATGCGATCAGTTTGAAAATAAGGTCACGTAACCTACATCACGTCATAAGATTAGCAATTGTATCACAACTCGGCCTTGACCTTGACCTTTGTAGTAATGAGCATCCAAATATCGAAAATACGGCTTCCATTTACTGAAAAAGTAACACACTGACAGGCAGGAAACAATGATTCAATAGTGAGCACAATATTGTCTTTCTTTCGGTGCTACTTATAAAACGATCCGATGTGACTTTGACCTCGAATATCGCACAATGTAAAAAACATTGTTCGCTTTTTTCTCAAAAACTACAAAATGCAGGTATCTGTAATTTGGAACATTGGTACGCCATGATGCAGGTATGACGTCACTGCATTTTCAACCTGACTTTGATCTTGGTTCTTCAGATATGGCCGACGACAGTTATGCGACTACAGGGTTATAGGTCGAAAACTGTTGGGGATTTCAAGTTGAAATTTGCACATGAATGTAGGTCAAGCATTAGAAGCGATCAAGATATACCAGAAAGAATAGAACATGATTAGCAATTTGTGAAATTTACGCTTTATTCAAATTTTACGAAAAGTATTTGCTTAATCATCACTATATTTAGCTATTATTGAGAGAATATATATATGTATTTGCCTGTGAAATTTCAGGAATGTAGCTTTGATAGGTTTAGAGATATTAAAAAAAAAACTATTTTCCCTAACTATTAAACCGCTAAATGGTTCTCTCGCCCTGTTTGTGGTCATTTATTGATTTCATCTATTCAATGGTCGCTGTCAATTTCGCTATAGCGATCCGGCTGTAGTACTCGAGGTAATAGATACGGACTTCTAATTTGTTGCTTGGTACTCCAAAGAATGAGTTCTTTCGTTAACAATGATCCTGAGTTTCCTGGTACAAATGCAACTATGGGACCAATTTTGCTTCATGTCACATGACCATCGATATTGGGGGGTTGTCGGGCAGATAGTCTCCAGGCGACCAGAACTCAAGCTTAACTTTCTCAATTCATGCCATTGTTTGGACTTCAGGGACAATTTTCTAAACACATTTCAAAGTACTAACATTTTCGGATCGATGAAGAAGCCGTCTAGGGCCCAAATAAAGCTCGGAAATGTGTTCAACAGCTGCCGCTTACCAATATAGGCAAGTTTGTTAGAAGAAAAACGCAATAAAATACTATATGGTATTAACAAGCATGGGAAAAAACGTGTCTGTGCGTGTAAAGCCACCAAAACAATGTTCGCGACCAAAGCGGCCCGCGACCATGCATTTACTCATTTGCAGTAAGAAGGGAAAGACCGCGTCATTGTAACCAACACTGTATAGTTATTATTATTATTATTATTATTATTATTATTATTAAACTAATGTATCAAATATACAATAGGGAAGTTCCCGAATTTAATTGTGATTTAAGTATTCCCTTAGCTGGATAGGTCAACTTACAACCTCAGAAATAATTGCAACTGTGTAAGTCCCAGAATTATCCCTTCAGTCATGTAGCTATAGAACAGCACTGAATTTGCAAGAAGGAATAAAGCTAGTGTCCGACAAATGATATCTGAAATATTAATAGTAATGTACAAATAAGTGATATGATCAGTCAGTTAAACTCCGGCTTGTCTCGACTTGACAGGGCTAATAGTACTGGCTTCAATACTACCTGATTGTCTCTCAAATGCTCTGTTCATGGTAGCGTGTACAATGTAAATGAATGAATTTCCAGAAGTCTAACTTATAGCCCTGCTGTCAAAGCAGCAGACAGACAGACGCTGGCATTTTGAATTCTAGGCAATTTTGTTATTCAATCTCGTTAAAACGCGTAGTTCAAATCAGGAGCGAGCCAGATACTGTAGAATATCAGCAACAAAAGCTCACCAACAACAACAACAACAATAGTACATGTGGATCAAAGTGTTAACACGGATCAGATGCCAGATAGCGACGAATTCTGTATAGATTTAGAATTTGGCAACAGTATGGTACGGCCACCTGTTCTTCATCTTGGAAAGAGGGGGAAGAAACCAGTCTACATGAACCTGTCAACACGAAAGCAATGTTCGTCACGATAATCTTGCACTTTTCGAACCTCATATCATTGACAAGTGCAGAAGAAGGTAAAATGTCATACAGATGCCCCGACTGGATTCAAAGTGATGTCTTGGTGTGGGGAGAAATGTGCTATTCATTTCACACATCTTACATAACTTGGTCAAACGCTGTTGACGTTTGCCAGGAGAATGGCGGTGAACTGATCAAAATTGATAACAATGACCTTAACCAATTTTTTGACATCGGCAATAAGAGGGAATTCTGGATTGCTGCTAGAAAAATAGACGAAAAATGGTTTTGGTCCAATGGCAGCCCAGTCATATTTACCGATTGGCATGCGCAAAATTCCCTTAGTCAATTATTTGCACAGAATGTTAAACCGATTGAATTGTGTGTGTTATGGATAAATATGGATGGAAATGGTTTTTGGCATCAATGGGATTGTACCTTCATGAATCCATATGTCTGTGAATATCCTGCTGTGCAATACTACCAAATTGCGATCGGCGTGACCGAAATGGCATCTGCTGACGTACCAGCTACAAAGTATAGCAGTGTTACTAACAGTACCACAGATGTCTCAAAATTGGATCAAGACAAATTCAATGATAACCATGAAGTTCCACAAAGAAGTAAGAAGAGACGCGGTCAATTCAATCGAATCAAAGGTCCTAACGGCGCTGGGAATACCTGGTTGATGTCCGACCCCGCCGATACAATAAATGCTCGGTCCTCCTCTGAATGCGCCGCGAACTGTCTCGAACAAACCCAGTTCATATGTAACATGTTTAATATTAATCTAAAAGAGAGAGTATGTAGGTTATATAACTTAACCGATCCCGCGGCAGGAAATATGACAGTCCGTCTGGGCTGGCATCTATGGAGATCTGTGTAAAAATGGGGATATTGAAAATCTTCGCGGATACGTATACACAATTAAACTTTCTGAAGTGCAAATATAGTGATGGGGTGAGAGAATAGGGTTTAGCGTCGCTTTTAACATTTTACTCAGCTATATCACGAAGGGAAAAGGAAGGGAGGTAGGGGAAAGGGCGGAGGTACCTACTTGTAATAGAACAGATCTAATGCTGCTATTTTATAGTGCTGTCACAGTGAAATATCATGCCGTAGGCCATGCCGTAGGCAGAGATGACATCCCAATCAGTCACATTGAACGGACACCGAGCGAACCAGTCCTTGCTCTATCCTCTTATTACTGAGCGTAAGCGAGGAAGTAACAATTTCCAAGTCTTTGTTAAGTCCCGGCCTGGATTTGAACCCAGTTCCTACCGCTTACGACCGACGCTCTTACCATTAGGCCACGGCAGTGCGGTAAGTGCATATGTAAAATGTAGTGGCTTATATTCGATAATTCGGGAAAGAAAGAACATTTTTATTTTCTAAGCTCATGTAAGCGTCCAGCATAATCGAGAATAGATAGAGTACATACAGTTACTTACGTTTACATCTATGTAGACGTAACATCATTAGCTGTTACGTTTGAGATGCCAAAAAATCATTTCTTCAACTGCAGCTGTCTTTCGTACGGAGAACTTACTCAAGTTATATTTTAATTTCTCAGGGTCAAAAATTGACGTAAACAGCATCGACGGACGTTTGAAATTGCGCTTTCGTCTTTAGATTTTTCGTATACATTGTACAGGTTAGGGCAATCCCGCTCTCTAAAATGAAGGTAAAAAAGGTCATTTTTGTTCAATAAATCAGTTCACATAATGAATTCAGCGAAATCCTCTTGAGGAGCACATATATTTATCCGCAACGAATGGTATAAAAAAATGGCATCTATCTAATTTCCATAATAATAGTCGCGCTGTTTAAACAACATTGAATATTTTTTTCCAAATGGCAAACTACTTTTTAGGACATGCAACAATAGATAAATTAATGCGTCTGAAGTGTTGAAGCATTAGTTAAGAAGTTATCCAAATTTATTGAGCAAAAACGACATTTTTACCTCCATTTTATAGAGCGGGATCGCCCAAACCTTTTGTAGCACGGATTTTTACTTTTTCTAAAATATCACACATTGAACCAAAATAATATTGCAACGTAATATCATGGCGGATATGGTGACGCTGAACACGGTAGATTCGTTTTGGTTCAAGGCATATCATATATATCAAAACGCTCCTGCTAAAACATATAAGAAAGAACCCAAGTTCGAACAGCAGTTGATGCTGTTTTACGTCACTTTTGACTGAGACTGACTTTTCACAATATAGAACTTCGGTATTTTTTCCTGTACGAATCACAGCATTTTGTGCAGATTTGAATAACCTTTTGGCTTCGCAACAGTAACAGCTAACGGAGTTTCGTTTACGACAACGCAACTACCTCTTTAATGACCAGCTCGTTCAGTATTAGCAGAAGGTTGGGGCTTTGTGGGTGTCAATTAAATGAATGTCTGAGCTCGTTGCCATATTACGCAAAATATCATATGCGATTGTGTAGTTCTGGCGCCGTGATGAATAATGAACAGCTATTTCCGTAATATCCATCTGGGTATAGTGGTGAGAATAACTCGTGTATATCTGATGTATACCATCACACAGCACTGATAAGGCGTATTTACTGTTTCTTCAAGCGTTTGAGGAAATATGCTGTTGTTTCTCCAGTAACTGAATTAAAGAGCTGTGTCATTTCCTAGTGTATGGCCAAAAACATCTGCACGCATTACTAGAAACTATACACAAAGTGGCGCGATTCATAATCAAATATATATGGAAGCCGGATGCGGCCATTCGTGCCTTTGTAACTTCGCCTTACTCACAACGCGAAGCGACGAAGCCGCGAAGTCACGAAGCCGCGAAGGAGCGAAGGAGCGAAGGCGCGAAGGCGCGAAGGAGCGAAGGCGAAGGCGCGAAGTCGCGAAGGCGAAGTCGCGAAGCAGCGAAGGCGAAGACGCGAAGCAGCGAAGGCGAGGACGCGAAGGGACGAAGAGAAGTGCCGAAGTTGTACAGCATCGTCCCTTCGTGTCTTCGCCTTCGCCCCTTCGTGGCTTCGCCTTCACCCCTTCGTGTCTTCGCCTTCGCCCCTTCGCGCCTTCGCCTCTTCGCCTTCGTCCCTTCGCGGCTTCTCGTGGGTTATATATAGATTGCTTGCACCATACACGATCATACATTATCCGCAGGTGGTGGAAGGAACCAATGGGCTGTGTTTTGCTTTGTAATTCAGTTGAGCCCCAGATAAACAATATTCCCCCCCTGGGGGGCGCAGAATGCCTGATATAACAACTCTTATTGCTTCTCTGAAAATGTCGTGGATCAGACGATTGATGTCCGACACGCAAAATTGGAAAAGTTTAATTAACGGCGAAATACTTGAAAAACTGTCCACATTATGAGCGGAATTTATACAGTATGTTACAAAGAACAAAATAATCACAAATACTTTTTGGCTAGATGCATTAAAAGCATGGTATACTGCCTTCGAACGAAAAGCTAAATTTCCAGAATCCAAGCAATATATGGGGAAAATTTATATGGTATAACCACAATTTTAAGCATAGCTATCTTTATATTGCAGATTGGTAAAAACGGGATTAGACACATAGAAGATATATTAGACACCAATGGTGTTCTATTTTCAATCTGTCAATTAAGGGCTTGCATTTCCTTGCAAAGCAGATTTTCATAATCACATTCTGATAATATCACCAGGAGTTGGCGTATCTTTCTCAAATCATGATGTTTGTGTGTTCCTGTCTCTCAGATGTTATTCAAACCTCTCTGCTGAGAAAGACCTCGCAGAATTCAAGCGTTTTCAACCCATTTATATAAGAATACTATTTTGTGCAGAATAAAAAGGGATGCACGGCATGCTCTGCATGACGAGTGCCCATCATATCACGATGGAGTGCCCTGACGTATGCATCCATCTATTTACCGGTAACGGTTAATTATCAACCACTTTCACAAACTATCGATCACGACGTTAATGGATCAGTCAGCGCGGTTTTCAACTTCAGTTCCAGTGTACAATATACATACATACAAATACCTCATTGAGCTTAAATCATTACGTATGTTATGTTATAACATATATTGCATTATATAAGCAACTAGCCTTGCAGGCTATACTTACATGCTGAAGCAGAACCTGCAGCCTTCGAAACACCCTGCGATGTTCATTCACTATCTCCTCCTAACTGTCAACTAAGTCTCCGATTATGTATAAATCAACAGAGAGCATAAGGCGAAGGCGCGAAGAATCGAAGTCGCGAAGAGGCGAAGTGGCGAAGGCGCAAATGAGCGAAGCGGCGAAGACGCGAATAGGTGAAGAGGCGAAGGCGCGAAGGCGCGAAGCGGCGAAGAGGCGAAGGGGCGAAGCGGCGAAGACGCGAAGCGGCGAAGGGGCGAAGGCGCGAAACGGCGAAGAGGCGAAGGCGCGAAGGGGCGTAGGGGCGAAGGCGAAGCCACGAAGGGGCGAAGGCGAAGACACGAAGGGACGATGCTGTACAACTTCGTCACTTCGCTTCGTCCCTTCGCGTCTTCGCCTTCGCTGCTTCGCGTCTTCGCCTTCGCTGCTTCGCGTTGTGAGTAAGGCGAAGTTACGAAGGCACGAATGGCCGCATCCGGCTTCCATAAATATAGCAGCCTGCGTTTCTAGAGTTTTTTTGTATTCGCGTTTAAATATAATAGCATGCCTCATCTAATAAAGGACTTGGCACGTTTTAATGAAATTTGGCGCCCACATGATGCGGTTTTGGGTTCCAAAATTAAATGTCACGTAAAACGAAATTTTTCAGTTAGCATAGTGTATATTATCTTGTCTTATGCTCTGAGTATTTTGCATGCCCTGGGTTTACAGCTTTATAATAACAGCATTCTGAAGTAGTGGATTTGTACAACGTCAGTCGAGGACCAAGTTAAACTTAACCCCAAAATATTGACTGTGTCAATAGTTTTTGATGCCCAAACACGGTTTTAGTTCTGGACTGGCTTCATATGTTTACGGAGAGAAAAGTGTGCTGTTTCCATCCCAAAACAGGCGTTTTTTTCCACCGAAAGAAATTATAAGACACAGGATCTACAAAATACCGAGAGCATAAGACAAGATAACATACTTTACGCTAAGTGAAAAACATTCTGAGGGTCAAAATCTCATTAAACCGCTCCAGGTCCAAAATTTGTGGAATGTGCTGTGATACAGGCGATTTTAATGAAATATATCAGCACGCATCTTTAAAAATGCGTATCAATTTTGTGATATATTCTAGTGTGTTTATTTCAACTGTTGTGATTCACGATCAGGTATAGTAATATGTTCAAAGTGTTTTCATTTATTTCGGTTTTAATAGAATATATTAGGATGCAGCTAAACAAATTTCTTGTAAAATGGTTTTGATTCGTGATCAGATATATTATATAGCATGTCTAGTCTTGTAAATGTGTGATATTTTATATGATTTATAACCTTTTGTAGCACGGATTTTTTACTTTTTCTAAAATATCACACATTGAACCAAAATAATATTGCAACGTGATATCATGGCTGATGTGGTGACGCTGAAAACGGTAGATTCGTTTTGGTTCAAGGCATATCATATATATCAAAACGCTCCTGCTAAAACATATAAGAAAGAACCCAAGTTCAAGCAGCAGTTGATGCTGTTTTACGTCACTTTTGACTGAGACTGACGTTTCAAAATATAGAACTTCGGTATTTTTTCCTGTACGAATCACAGCATTTTGTGCAGATTTGAATAACCTTTTGGCTTCGCAAAAGTAACAGCTAACGAACTTTTGTTTACGACAACGCAACTACCTCTTTAATGACCAGCTCGTTCAGTATTAGCAGAAGGCTGAGGCTTTGTGGATGTCAATTAATGAATGACTGAGCTCGTTGCCATATTACGCAAAATATCATATGCGATTGTGTATTTCTGGCGGCGTGATGAATAATGATCAGCTATTTCCGTAATATCCATCTGGGTATAGTGGTGAGAATAACTCGTGAACAATGAACAGCTATTTCCGTAATATCGATCTGGGTATAGTGGTGAGAATAACTCGTGAATAATGAACAGCTATTTCCGTAATATCCATCTGGGTATAGTGGTGAGAATAACTCGTGAATAATGAACAGCTATTTCCGTAATATCCATCTGGGTATAGTGGTGAGAATAACTCGTGAATAATGAACAGCTATTTTCGTAATATCCATCTGGGTATAGTGGTGAGAATAACTCGTGAATAATGAACAGCTATTTCCGTAATATCCATCTGGGTATAGTGGTGAGAATAACTCGTGAATAATGAACAGCTATTTCCGTAATATCGATCTGGGTATAGTGGTGAGAATAACTCGTGAATAATGAACAGCTATTTCCGTAATATCCATCTGGGTATAGTGGTGAGAATAACTCGTGAATAATGAACAGCTATTTCCGTAATATCCATCTGGGTATAGTGGTGAGAATAACTCGTGAATAATGAACAGCTATTTCCGTAATATCCATCTGGGTATAGTGGTGAGAATAACTCGTGAATAATGAACAGCTATTTCCGTAATATCGATCTGGGTATAGTGGTGAGAATAACTCGTGAATAATGAACAGCTATTTCCGTAATATCGATCTGGGTATAGTGGTGAGAATAACTCGTGAATAATGAACAGCTATTTCCGTAATATCGATCTGGGTATAGTGGTGAGAATAACTCGTGAATAATGATCAGCTATTTCCGTAATATCCATCTGGGTATAGTGGGGAAAATAACTCGTGAATAATGAACAGCTATTTCCGTAATATCGATCTGGGTATAGTGGGGAGAATAACTCGTGTATATCTGATGTATACTATCACACTGCACTGATAAGGCGTATTTACTGTTTCTTCAAGAGTTTAAGGAAATATGCTGTTGTTTCTCCAGTAACTGGATTAAAGAGCTGTGTCATTTCCTAGTGTATGCTCAAAAACATCTGCACGCATTACTAGAAACTATACACAAAGTGGCGCGATTCGTAATCAAATATAGCAGCCTGCGTTTCTAGAGGTTTTTTTGTATTCGCGTTTAAATATAATAGCATGCCTCATCTAATAAAGGACTTGGCACGTTTTAATGAAATTTGGCCCCCACATGATGCGGTTTTGGGTTCCAAAATTAAATGTCACGTAAAACGAAATTTTTCAGTTAGCGTAGTGTATATTATCTTGTCTTATGCTCTGAGTATTTTGCATGCCCTGGGTTTATAGCTTTTTAATAACAGCATTCTGAAGTAGTGGATTTGTACAACGTCAGTCAAGGACCAAGATAAACTTAACTCCAAAATATTGACTGTGTCAATAGTTTTTAACCTAAAGAAATTATTAGACTCAGGATCTACAAAATACCGAGAGCATAAGACAAGATAATATACTTTGCGCTAAGTGAAAAACATTCTGAGGGTCAAAATCTCATTAAACCGCTCCAGGTCCAAAATTTGTGGAATGTGCTGTGGTACAGGCGATTTTCATGAAATATATCAGCACGCATCTTTAAAAATGCGTATCAATTTTGTGATATTTTCTAGTGTGTTTATTTCAACTTTTGTGATTCACGATCAACTATAGTAATATGTTCAAGGTGTTTTCATTTATTTCGGTTTTAATAGAATATATTAGGATGCAGCTAAACAAATTTCTTGTAAAATGGTTTTGATTCGTGATCAGATATATTATATAGCATGTCTAGTCTTGTAAATGTGTGATATTTTCTATGATTTATTTCTCTGAGAAATCTCTAGTAGTAATGTGTATCAGTCGTTGCGATTCATTTCGGTGATTGTGATTCATGATCATATGTCTTAGCATTCATCCGTAGTAATGTGTATTGGGTATTTCGATTTATCTAATCAAACATATTAGCATGCAGATATAATAAATTGTTTGTTAATTGTTGGGATTCAGGATGAAATACATTGTACATTAGCTTGATATTTTAGCATGTATTACTCATACTGTTTGAAAACAGCATTTTGCGTGCTTCCCTCGTTTGATCAAATTGACTTCATATCTAGCAAGTTGTGTATGCAGTGCAGCGATTACAGATGAAATATATTAGCATGCATCCCTAGTAATATGTATCTAGTGCTTTGATTTGTTCCAGTGTTTGATCAAATACATTAGCATGCGCACCTGGTAAGTTGGATATAAAGCATTGTGAATCATTGTCCAATATGTTAGCGTATTCCTCACATTAATTATCTAATTTTGTTGTGACCAATTCCTGACATATCAGCATGTATCTCCAGTAATATGTATCAAGTCCTGTGCTTTATTCTAGTGTTTGATCAAATACATTAGCACGCACACCCGGTAATTTGGATATAAAGCATTGTGAATCATTGTCCAATATGTTAGCGTATTTCTCCCACTAATTATCTAATTTTGTTGTGACCAAATCCTGACATATCAGCATGCATCTGTAGTAATGCATATCAACTTCTGTGATATATTCTAGTGGTTCTGCATACAATGTGATTCATAAACAGGTATATTAGAATGCGTCTCTAGTTATGTGTATGCAATTTGACTATTTATTCTTGTGTTTGCTCAAATACAGTATCATGCATCTCAAGTACCGTGTGTGGTGAATTGTATTTTATGGCAAACTGTATTTGGTATTTACTCGGTTATTTTTGTATATCAAAATATCTATTTTTCCTTTAAAAAAATCTTGTTTCGAGATATATTATTTTTCATATCACAAATAAAAACTTATTTCTGATAAAAAAAACTCTTTTTGATATAAAAAGAGAATTTTTGATATCAAAAATAAACTTTTATTTTTGACATAAAAAAACAAAAATGTTGATATAAACAATAAACTAATAAATTAAAAAAAATATAAAATAAACAAATAAATACCGAAACGACTTGCCATAGTATTTTCGAGTTCGATAATATATACATCAGCATGTATCACAAGTAACGTGTGGCAGATTTCATTGTAATGGGTACCAATTGCTGTGTTTTCTTTTATACAACTCAGACGATTGAAGAACTTCAAGAATAAAGCTGAGTATATGTCAAATTTTAGCTTATGGGTAGTAGATATAGCACATATAATAACACTGAGATATGTGACCAATTTGAGAATATAATGGAAATTAAATTTTTAAAACCTGTGTTTTAGGACAGACAAAAATCCCACCAGTTTTGGAGGGTGAATTAGTTACGCATAGAACAAAAGAAAACTGTATTATTTTTTCCACTGAAGTATCCCATAATAAAGCTACAGTGTTGAAGTTTGATCTTAAGTAGACCACTGGTAACCATAATTTACAGGAAAGCCAGAAGATTAAAATGTTTGGTCACTAACTAATATCACTTGTGTCTGTCCACATTCGATGTAACATTAGCAACATCAAAAATATATGAAAATGTGTTCTAAAACAGAACCATAATATGATTGAATGATTTTGTTATAAAATTGTCCACTGTTGTGGCTAATTTGATGTCCGTATGTAGATAAAATATTTTGAATTTCAACTGAAATCAGCATACAGAATGTCGCTAATGTTTCGCCTTGCAAATGTCTGTCCAACTTTGTGTAACATTAGCAACATCACAATTATTCTCCAGTTTAAATATCAGAACCTTTAGAGAGCCTTTTATCCCAATTCTTGGTTTCTAATATAACAGTTCAACTTCTAAAACAGCTGCGAGCATTGAAAATTTCAACTGAAGCTTCAAGAATCTTTTTTTCTCTTGTCTGTCCACAATGTGAAACATTAGCAACATTGAAACATTAGCAACACTACCAATTATAATTTTTATCTATTAAAAATGTTAATAGATTATTTGGGTCAGTAAAACCTGACAGACCATCTACATTGTGATAAAAACACTTTTAATTTGGATTATTTTATTTTCCTGCCCAATATCAGTTGAAAACGTGCCTGCGGGATGTGGACAGACGTTTTATTGCTAATGTTACATTTGTCTGTCCACATGTAACGTTAGCAACAAATGGAGAATGCCAAAAATAATGTACTTGCATAATCAGTTTACTAAATTGATAATGAAAAGAACAAATAGATGAAACTGTGATAATTATCAAGGTAAAGCTATCAGCAAAATCAGTTGCTTTTGATGAAATAAAAGCAAATGAAGACAAATGTCTGTCCACCATGTCTGTCCTGTAACACCGATTTTCACTAAAATTTCTATATAAATTGCTACAATTCAGTAAATATGCAGATGAGATGAGTTTCCTGCTTGTTTTTCTTCAAGAAACCACAGCCTTGATAGCTGATTCTGTTCTATGCGAGAAATATTTTCTTTTTAAAACGAGTCTATGTTGCTAACGATTCCAAATGTCTGTCCACCTGTAACATTAGCAACATACCTTAATGTCCATTTGTTGCACTACCGAATCCTCTGGGACATAAAGAAAATAATGGATCATCAATATATCTTCAGAGTTATCATTTTAACATATTAAAGTTGGCCATTGTGTCCCATAAATCTATTGAACAGTTGTTAATTGTTGTCACTTACACAAGCATGTCTGTCCACATGTAACATTAGCAACACAATTTTAACCAAAAGAAGGAAATTTTCTCATAGTAATATTTAAATCAAGATGTCAGCACTGAATTGTTTAGGCTTATTTGTGTATTTACATTTAGATATAAACTTTGGAAAGCAGATAATGATGATAATCATTAACATATATTTAATTTTAGGAAATTAATGTTGCTAATGTTACACAATGTCTGTCCACATGTAACATTAGACACAACAATAACTTTCTTCTAAAATCTTAACGAATCGGCAAATAGGTGAAACCTGATTGAATTTATGGAATACAAATCTAGGCAAATCAATATCTTTAGCTTGGTGGTCAAAATTATACTTGTTGCAAACAGAGAAAAAAAAGTTCGAAAACCGGTGTCTGTCCACCACTCAATGAAGCATTGTGCACTTCGTTTTCATCTCAAATTTATGCTTTATGACTCCAAATCATCTATTTAAATATTATAGGTCTTATAATGCATTCCAGTTTGTAACTATGTTCAAAAGTTTTTAACTTTTCATAGTTTAACTGGCAAGAAGTGAGTGAGTTGTTCTGCCATGTTAATATTGAGCTAAATTGACCAGGTTGGACAAAAGTCCTGAGATATTTGATTTTGGGGTATAAGTTATCCCATTATTATTTGATTTAGAATGTTAAGATCTGTAGTCATTTGAAAACTCAATTATCTTGTAACATTGTTGAATTTTTTTTTTTGCTTTTGAGTGGGACAATTTGGCCCCTATTATAATGAAATCTGCCGTGTATAAAGTGGATGTTTCAAGAGCAAATCTATTAGCATGTATCGAATTATCGCAATGTTTAATATATATTCGCGATCATCTGTTGTGTATACATTGTTTTAATATATTCTTGGGTTTGTCTATCAAAGTGTGTGGTGCAAGTACAGACTGGCTTTATTCAGTGTATCTTTCAAAAATAAAGCCTCTGTATACTATAAACGTGGATTATAAGGTTCACTGCTGAGAGTGGCACAAATGGATACTAAAGTATTCTTTATAAGTGTTCCGAAGACGTGGAAATTTCACAAATTACAACTGAAGCATACTTACAGCCAAATGAGTAATTGATAAATTTAAACTTTCACAACATGTACATGTTCCAGTACATTATACAACTCAATTCTCTATCTGGTTATCTCCCCTATCCACCTCATGCACCTAAATGTAGATTTATGAGATCAAGTAGAACGCTTGCAACATTCCTAGAATGAAACATTTCTGAATACAGGAAAATTATTATGTAAATGATTTGACCAACACTAGATGTTAGAAACTTACCACAAGAAGGCCCACAATACATAATGTTGGAATTAAACCACAATACAGATGGACAGAAAAGTGGTCGGAAACACAGATAGAAGAGGACCCGACCAACGAATCATAAAAAAGGCAATCACATTCTATATTGGACAGAAGTTTCGTCGACCTGTCTTCAGTAGTCCTCAAGATATGAGAGTCCGTAGAAAAGAAAACGAGCAGACGGACGGATAGACGGACGGAGTGTCGGGGTGACAAGAATACCCTTAGCCCAATCGAGCTGAGGGATAAAAAAATACAGTTTATCCCTTCATCCAAGTAACTGTGGAACAGCACTGAATTTTAGAATAGGTATAGATAGAGCTAGTGTTCGACAAGTGAGATCTGAAATATTAACAGTGTAGTAGGCCCTACAAGTAAGATATATATGTAGTGTATTGTGCTATAGCTAGCGTTCTATGCATTTTTTATCAGAGACTGATTTTTGCATGCACGCTTTAGAATTGTCTCCTTTGTATACGGGGCGTGATCATGGAGATAGCTATTGGATACCACAGGCGCATGTTGTGCCCCGAATTTTCACACAGAAACGAAAAATTGCGATCACCAAACGCTCGATAATCTAGTTGCACTGTTCACAGACTGACATTGACACGGCGAAATGCATTTAGGTGTCGATCTGTTCATTACTTATATTAAGTGGGTACTATCCCTATTGGTTTATCATACACACCGAGTGATGACGTAGCGAATTTCCCAGTACAGGATTCGACCAGCTCAGGACTTGGTGATGTGTGGATCTTTCCATGGTATTTTCATTGATCTGTTGAGGCTCGCCCGCTATCACGCACACACAGTGATGACGTACAGAATTTTCTAGTGCAAGCTTAGACCTTTTCAGAAACGACGGACGGACATCACGCTCAGATTCCGGATATTGCATGTTTACATTCTGAGAAAGGATTATATGACGATATTGACTATAAATGTACACCGTATTATTATAATAAATTGTGTATACCGTGTAGTCATGTAATAATAAAGAGTGTATGTATACCGTATAGCTCCCAAACCGTTCAACTCGTTCTTCGAGCCCGCGCATTGCAATTTCCTGTGTCGGGTTGTGCTCATGCAGAAGATCAAAGACCACATCAGGTCACGCGATTTAATGCTATGCAAAGGTCAAAGTTCAATTGGACCTTTTCTCCACATTTCGCACTGCTATCATCCATCATGAAATATTTCTTTCAAGATGTGGATCTTCGGTACCAAGAATATATCAACCTGGTGACGAGGTTATTGGACAGTAGTAGTATAATCGCAAATTCTGTCGCAAAAGGGTTGGTCCCAAATGTGGGTCCTGGGGTGTTGCCATGGTGACGTGCTCGAGAGTCACAAGGAAGCGCTGCCATGGTGACGTGACGTCACGGATGACGTCACATTCGATCACGCGACATCCTGGTCACAGGGGGATGCGATCGAGGAAAAGCCTCCGCGCTCAGAAAGTCCCTTGTTGTTTCTCCAGTAACTGGATTAAAGAGCTGTGTCATTTCCTAGTGTATGGTCAAAAACATCTGCACGCATTACTAGAAACCATACACAAATTGGCGCAATTCGTAATCAAATATAGCAGCCTGCGTTTCTAGGTTTTTTTTTGTATTCGCGTTTAAATATAATAGCATGCCTCATCTAATAAAGGACTTGGCACGTGTTAATGAAATTTGGCCCCCACATGATGCGGTTTTGGGTTCCAAAACTAAATGTCACGTAAAAAGAATTTTTTCAGTTAGCGTATGGTATATTATCTTGTCTTATGCTCTGAGTATTTTGTATGCCCTGGGTTTATAGCTTTTTAATAACAGCATTCTGAAGTAGTGGATTTGTACAACGTCAGTCGAGGACCAAGATAAACTTAACCCCAAAATATTGACTGTGTCAATAGTTTTTGATGCCCAAACACGGTTTTAGTTCTGGACTGGCTTCATATGTTTACGGAGAGAAAAGTTTGCTGTTTCCATCCCAAAACAGACGTTTTTTCCACCTAAAGAAATTATAAGACACAGGATCTACAAAATACCGAGAGCATAAGACAAGATAATATAATTTACGCTAAGTGAAAAACATTCTGAGGGTCAAAATCTCATTAAACCGCTCCAGGTCCAAAAGTTGTGGAATGTGCTGTGATACAGGCGATTTTCATGAAATATATCAGAACGCATCTTTAAGAATGTGTATCAATTTTGTGATATATTCTAGTGTGTTTATTTCAACTGTTGTGATTCACGATCATGTATAGTAATATGTTCAAAGTGTTTTCATTTATTTCGGTTTTAATACAATATATTAGGATGCACATTTGGCATTGGTGATAATTGTGATACGAAATAGGTCTTTCTCTTATTGACGCGGAAATTGTTTTATAGACGACGGTCGAATATTGAATGTCGGATCTGACGCTTGCTACGATCATTATATACAATTCAATTCATCAAATATTCAAGATATAGTCTATATTATGTCGAGCTTGTCAACTGACTGTAATATGGTGTATATAATTCATTTCTCGATTCTTAACGAAATTAAATTAAAAATTCCTTAATGTACCCTCTTATTCACCAAATTTCCAAACTGCTTTTCAACAAATTCAATTCATCAAATATTTAAGATATAGTCTGCATTATGTCGAGCTGGCCAAACTGACTAGAATATGGTGTATATAATTCATTTCACGATTCTTAATTAACTTAAATTAAAAATTCTTTAATGTACCCTCTTATTCATCAAATTTCCAAACTGCTTTAGAACAGGATTTTATTCAAATATTGTTAATTGCATAAATATTGCCTGACAACAGCCTGAATAACAGATGTATGAAGTGTCAGATTGACATGATGTCTAAATTGCTTATTTCAAGTTTTTCTAAGAATGACAGCAAGAACAACGACACGGCACCAGTCATACCACTCAAATAATAAGATATTGACAATTTTGCGAAGGTGCCAACCATTCTCTAACAACAACAACAACAACATCTTCCGCTAGTGGACCCTCTTACAGAGAATTAATCAGTAATGTCCTAATCCTGATCAGGCTATCCTTCAATGTGACAATAAAATCCGCCAAATAGAGTAACTTGAATATCATGTAGGCCTACAAAGTACCAACCCGGACCCGTCCCTCATATATATATATTGTTTTATGCTCGGCTCAGCTCGTTATATGTAGGTTGAATTTATTTCGCTGGCGAGCGAGTAACTAAGATAATCGATTACTGGACTGTTTTGAGAATTATTTTGTGATACAGTATTCAATATACTTTAAGTATCTTCTCGGTGGAAAGGTAAACATATAAACAAATAATGAGGGGGAGAATATTTATGAAAAGGACTGATCACGACGATGCATGTTGTCATGGAGGAAATGTGATCAGACGGTTGGGTATGGTGGCTCACTCGTGCCATATCAATGTGATCAGACGGTTGGGTATGGTGGCTCACTCGTGCCATATCAAAGTGATCAGACGGTTGGGTATGGTGGCTCACTCGTGCCATATCAATGTGATCAGACGGTTGGGTATGGTGGCTCATTCGTGCCATATCAATGTGATCAGACGGTTGGGTATGGTGGCTCATTCGTACTATACCAATGTGATCAGACGGATGGGTATGGTGGCTCATTCGTGCCATATCAATGTGATCAGACGGGTGGGTATGGTGGCTCATTCGTGCCATATCAATGTGATCAGACGGTTGGGTATGGTGGCTCACTCGTGCCATATCAATGTGATCAGACGGTTGGGTATGGTGGCTCATTCGTGCCATATCAATGTGATCAGACGGTTGGGTATGGTGGCTCATTCGTGCTATATCAATGTGATCAGACGGATGGGTATGGTGGCTCATTCGTGCCATATCAATGTGATCAGACGGGTGGGTATGGTGGCTCATTCGTGCCATATCAATGTGATCAGACGGTTGTGTATGGTGGCTCATTCGTGCTATATCAATGTGATCAGGTAGACGGTACGATGCCGCAAAAGTTACCCTTTACGATACGATGATAGTACGATACAATGTAATAATAACTGTAGTACAATGTTCTTTTACGATGATAGCTGAGAACAATTAGTGTGATACAATAGTATATTGGGTGTGTACTGATGCAAAAGCGCGACATAATAATTGCATTTGCGGTGATGGGGTTATGACAGAATAGTGCCATATAATGCTACGATGACACAACAGCGCGATGAAATGGTAGGGGCTATGGTACTACGAGGACAGTATGACGCAGTAATATGGCGATTATACGATGAAATATTGTGGTATTACTTCATAATGATGGCGCGCTGACAATATAGTATGATAATATGACAACGATGACAAGAACGTGATGACATGGTTCGATAAAACAGAAATGCGATGTAATGGTAGACGCTGGTACGATGACGCAACCGTTCGATATAACAATATGTCCGTGGTACGATGAAATGAGAATGCGATGTAACCAAGCGATGAGTCTATAATGCGATGAAAGGGTACGATCTTGGTACGATGACATAAATTTTATTTACACCTCGAGTGTAAATATATTTATGGGTACAGCCCGTCAAACCGAGTTAGCTCCCCCTTCTCTAGCTCGCTTGTCTTTTCGGTTGCTTTGCAGACGACGGACGAAAACTAGAAGGTGTTCTTCTTGCGTGCTTGGAATATTCGACAATATATGCTTTAACAATGAAGTTTTCCATATAGACCCAAAGGTAATTTGGGAGTAAGTATCACCCTGCATTGCAGCGGCTAGTTGTCAATCGCTTACGCTGTCTCTGGTTTTTCATAATCATGACCTTACGTTCGCGGATTTTTAGGTCATTCCACTGTCCGCAGACTGTCGTCGCACGTGCTGTCTAATGCGGATAGCAGACTTCGGGTTGATTTCATTCTTGAAACAGTTCCGTGAACGGAGTAGCGGGATGTACGGTTAATTCGTTAATGCAACACATGATTTGCCTGTCGTTGGCAATTGCGGTCCCGACGTGGTAGTTCTGGTTTATATCGGAGGCAACGATATCACACAAGGTGTTGACCCTTTTTTTTTGCCGAGAATTTATTCTGTGCAGACGGTGTTCACTTTTCACGGAAAGGGCAGTATTATTTATACCATAACATTTGCGGTGCACTCATTAAGGGTTGTAGGGCTGTTGGTACACTGTATTCTGCCTGAATTACTCGTAGGCCTCGGAAACATGCGATATTTGGTTGTAACTTGTTGTAAATGACATTTAACATCGGATGCTTAGCATGATCATGGTTCATAATGATGCAGTTATTACGAATAATTCTGTAACCGCAATAAAATTCATGACAATTGTTATTGTGTTGCTCATTTTTCACGCTTCAGGTTGATTTATAGCCATCTGGCCTTGAAAATCCGTCATTGGTTTATCTTGACACCGATAAACTTCTCAATGGCTTGTATCCTATCCTGAAATTTCGAAATGGTCTTTATTGATTTGTCACTGTGTATTATAAATACATATTCGGGTTATGGGTTTCTAGGCATAAATATTGCCTACTTTCCCGTGTTCGATCATATTGATCGAGTGCACGCTAAGACTGGATCGAGCTATTGTGACGTTTACCGAACTGAAGCTATTCCCCCCACCCAAGATGCCACCCAGTGCAGTTGTGCCCTGCATCGAGTAGGATGGGCTGTTCCTAGAACTGTGTTTGATATGACAATCTGTTAGCCTACCATGATAACTGCGTGCATCACAGGCTGGGGCTGAGAATCCTTACTTCAGCCTTCATTATGCTAGCTGGTTGAAATGAATACTACATATCTGAGTCAAAATGAATTATAAGGCAGTGAGTATTAGTCATTTCTCTTTGTTCATTGACAGTCACTTTTCTCTGATTGCTGATATTGCAGATATGAACTAATTTGGCATTATTTCTAAATTCATTAACGACTGCCAAAATTTGCCTTTATTAGCCCTGATCAGTGCTGTGGGGGTCTGTACAGAGACTCTGTGCCGACCCTGCCAGTTGGCCTGCATAGGTCGTTATAGGCTGATTGTCATTTGTTACCGTCTCTGGAGGAGATTTGTGTCTTTCAACTAGGCCACCCATAACAACTGTGTCCTGCATCGCATAGGCTGGGTATTGCATAGTTTGTGTGGATTCCTGAATGGTCCAAGTTTTGAATGGTATTGCATTTGTTCAGAATGCTTAGGTAAAAGCATTCAGCTATAGTATTGTCTCCCCTTGATCACTCATACAAGCACCCAAAAAGGTACAAATGAACATGTACAGGCCCTGTAGTATATCTGAAGGGTTACAGGTGTTGTTGTTGTTGTATGGGGGAGGCACAGGTTTCATATATGGCCACATTCCACTGTTTTATACCCATGCAAGATAACATGGATAGAGATGGAAAAGTTGTGACTAAAGAACAGGGTATGTGTTTGTACCACGCTGTTGATTACAAGTCCATTTGTGGGACAATATGATTATATGTACCAGGCCGTGTTATTTTGAATCCCTGTATGGGTTTAATTTAGCTGTACCCAAAGTTCATTTTATGCATTGCTACTGTTATGTTGTAGATAACACCAACATTTGAGATTGTCTAAATCTGACATAATCACTTGGGTCAATTTATTCCCCCCCCCCTCCTCACCAGTAGGCACACGCACGTACCCTGATGCTGAGGAGCTGTTACTTAATGCATAGCAAACGAAACATGGTTTATTTCCCAGGAATGCCCCCCACAAATGGAAGTCTGCATTGAGGGCTGCAGAGGTTGTATGCGCCGTCAAGTCGCCCAGGGTTAGAGAGAGACGGGAATCCGCTTGGGCTACAGATGGGCCCAACATATATGAGTTGTCGCCAATAACCCTGCTGAATATTGCTCAGCAAGTGGAATCTAACATTTTGCCATGTTTAACTGAATAAACTATTAAACTAACTGTAGAGTCCTCTGTCACAGCAGCTATTGCACAGGTTCTTTTAACTGGCATTGCATCACAATCTGCTGCAGCCAACTATGGGGTTGGGCCCAATGCTGTTGCAGAACAGGAGTAGTACCGGTACTTCATTCATTCTATAGTTATAAAAAATACACACTTTTAGATAGCATTGCAGCCCACACGGTTCACCTCGGCAGTCAGCAATTGTCGAGGTAAATGCCGTGGCATAATCAGTTCCCCCCACCTCATATTTAATATTGTGTTGAAAAGGAGTTATTTTGATATGACATTAATTCTTCCGAGGTGACTTTCTGAATTATGTGGGCTGCATTGTTGACATGAATCATCATATCCTCGTAGACCTATAGAGTTGACAATGCTACAGTAGCCTAATAGTTTTTTCTTTTTATTCAAGGTGTCAGTTCTTTGCCACATCATGTTGTTTCATATTGGCAACATGATGCCAATCACCATCACCTACTTTAACAGAATAGCAACTTTTGACCAGACAGAATCAGATTTTGATCAGGTATATCTCCTGGCTGACCGCTACTTCAGACCATGCTAGAGTGTGATTTACTCTGTCATTGGGGACTACACTGGCACTTAGACATTTGCAGACATCTAGAAGGGTTGAAATGATATGTGTCTAGACTATAGTTGTTTTGTTTGAGTCAGCGGCTCTTGTTCTTGCATTGATGAGACGGCTTTCCTTACATGAGTAACTGGTACTTACCTTTTTTATTTTGTTCTTTCAATTCCATGACGAAGTTGGACAACACAGCATAAAGCATTGTGCAGAACTTTCATCGGCCTGAATTTCCTCTAGAGCCGCCAGCTTGTTTGATATTGGCTATATTATTGTTGAGGATCTGAGATAAGCTAATTCAACATGTTCAAATTCTCGGCCATTTACCAGAGTTTTGTCAAACTTTATGATATGAACATAGGCAAAATAAGCAATTTTGGAAATTAGGCCAGTTTTCATCAGATCAATCTGATGCTGCTATTTCAGACCCTGATAGTTCTTATTCCATTATGATTTCATACTCACAGACAGAAATGGTAGCCTGCTCTCAGCATCTCTATTCTTCCTGATCCTGTGTTAACTCCTTTCCTTTAATTATTATTTTCAGGTTTTTCCCAGTGAGCTTTCTATTATTAATGTAGGTGAGCCCAAAGACTGTTCTCTCTGGAATGCAGTGTGACAGAGAATTAAGGGGCTTCAGTGACATATCTGTACATACATGACATATGATCTGCAGCTTAATTCATCGGAAGCACTGATCTCTCTAATATACTCTATCCCAGGTTATTATATTGTATTAGGTTGTTTTTAGCATTGTCTATTTCAGAAGGGAAACTCAACATCATTCTTTCATCCCCAGGCTTGTGAATTCCAGTATTAACTATCATTACTATCAATTTCAGGTCATTCACGGGTGAGCTCCATCACATACAGATACTGATATGTGTGAATTCAAGTATTATGTACTCTTCAGCAATCATATTGACTTGTCATAATTGCTCAAGATGAATTTGACTTCCTTTTGTCAACTTTATTTCAAAGATTAATCTTGAGAAAGCGATGCTAAATCCTAATCTTCCCTTGAGCAATGAACAGCCCTGAGCCGAGGATCTTCATGTTTTTCTCTGTCATACAGTTTGACTGGCTGGCAGTTAAATGTTTTGTGCAGGAATTAACGTGATTACTGAATTTTGGGAGGGTAATCATGACTCTTCCAGTGCCACTTGTTTTCTTTTATTGAAATAAAGAAATATATAAAATAAAATCAAAATTTCCTGACAGGCCCATGAACCTTTTTCGTGTCATATGTATTGTATTAATATGGTTATTCACTATATGACTATGGTATTTTATGCTGCCATGAATGGTGTTTTTTTCTTCCAGTACTTGGCTGATGTGGAATTCTGTGCCTCTACCTTCAGGCACACTTATGCATATTTCTATCTTTTTCAGTTTAAAGATTTGTCACAGGTACTATGCACTGTTTCTTGCAATTGGTAAAGTAATATTCCACCATCCTTGGTTGCATAGTAATGGTTTGCATATGGTTTTTTTTTCATGCTATCTTTTATTGACTTACATGCTAATGTGTTCCCTTAATATTTGTCAGAGTCAATCTGTCTTGGTATATGCCCTGTGCAAAATAAACTACATGTACCATATTGTATTATTTCGTGCATTTGCACAGTCTTGATAAAGTTGACTGCTATTACCATTGATCTGCTGTTGCAGATGTAAACATTTGTAGTCAAAAAGACATTGCTTCAGTTAGTGCTAGCCATCAAACCAACCAAGAGGCCAGTGATATCTACTACTCATCCTACTGTGTTTTGTGTTACATACCTCAAGGGCTAGGTCAGAGACTTCGGGTGGGGGATGGCAGTTCCATCTTCTACTCCACTGTTATACTCTTGCGAGGTAGCTGAGTGCATCGTACGTTCGTTATCTGAACAGTTGTTGTGCAAGGACACAATGCAGCAACTGATAAGTTTACAGTCTGGTTATGGGTTCATGCCAGATCTGTCACACCAGAAAGGTCTGCAGAGACATGATGTCAACTTTAATTGTTCGAGTTAGGTGTTGAGCCTTAGTTTAATGTGTTTAATGGGTTCATGCCAGAGTTACGAGTAACTGATATTTACAGGGGTTTGGATCCGAGGATCAGTACATAAAATTGTTGGTAGCATGCCTGGCGATGGGTTCATGCCAGGGTTACGAGTTTTCTACTCATAAGATGAAGATCTGATAATTACAGGTTTCTGATTTGAGGACCCGTATATAAATTGTTAGCAGCTTATCACAGTGTCTGGCTATGGGTTCATGTCAGACCCCTTTTTGGTTTGGATAGCTTGTATTTCTTATCCTATCATAGATTCATTTAGGGTCATATCATTATGGGTACTTATACAAGAGATACGGTTTCCGAATAATTTCTAACTACAGCTGTATTTACTTGTTGGGAGTGATTCGCTACTCTAATCTAGTCAACAATCATTGATGGCCATGGGTTCATGCCATCATTCGCTATTTAGCCTTGTCAAGTTGGATAGGGTGTATTTCTCATTGCATAATAGTTTGGGTTACCATTTTAAGCTTTCAGTACAGAGGCATTCCGATCATGGGTTCATGTCGGATCATATTGTTACTGGTACTTTGAACTGTGTTATACAAGAGAAATGGTTTCAGAATGTTTCTAACTAGAGCAGTAGCTGATTATGTTGACTTTTTGCGAGGATCTCACTAATCTAGTTAGCAATCATTAATGGTCATGGGTTCATGCCATTAATCGCTATTAGCCTTGTCAATAATGAGCAAATTTCTTTTCATTTTGTGCAAGGATCAATTGAAAATGTTGTCACGGTTTCTAGAAAATGGAGATCGAGTATCAACTCATGTGTTATTTTTCGTGTTACACTTCTCATTCTGGAAGTTTTCCACCTTTGGCGTGGGTTTTTCGCTGTGTGTGTGTCGGTCTTTCTTATGGGGCTACCTCCCACAAAGTCTGATGGACATGTGGGAGGTGGTGGCGCGTAGCCCCATTTCGTGGCTGATATATAGACATATATATTTACTAAACCAGTTTACTAAAGTCTAAACACAGTTCTCTAATTTATAGTACGGTACACATTCTTTACCTTCGCGGTTTGTTTGATTGTACACCGCGTTATCACGAGTATAAACCGTCACACAGTGGCCTAAGATCTACGCCATTCAATGTGTTTGTCTTATTCCCTTTAGTGTACTCCTTTTATTTATTCATCAGGGCTAGAACATAAATTTTATTTACACCTCGAGTGTAGATATATTTATGGTTTCAGCCCGTCAAACCGAGTTAGCTCCCCTTCTCTAGCTCCCTTGTCTTTTCGGTTGCTTTGCAGACGACGGACGAAAACTAGAAGGTGTTCTTCTTGTGTGCTTGGAATATTCGACAATATATCCTTTAACAATGAAGTTTTTCACCCGCCTCCGTCCCATTAGCCCCTCCTCACTTCCAGCTTGGGTAGTGTGATTGGATGATAATTGCGTAGTTTCTTTTTGAATTTCTGGTTCGTTTCCAGGTGACATCAGACCTATCGGTTGTGTTCCCAGCCTCCTTGGAGATCGGATGGGAGGTGGTGGCGCGTAGCTCCATTTCGTGGCTGATATATAGACATATATATTTACTAAACCAGTTTACTAAAGTCTAAACACAGTTCTCTAATTTATAGTACGGTACACATTCTTTACCTTCGCGGTTTGTTTGATTGTACACCGCTTTATCACGAGTATAAACCGTCACACAGTGGCCTAAGATCTACGTCATTCAATGTGTTTGTCTTATTCCCTTTAGTGTACTCCTTTTATTTATTCATCAGGGCTAGAACATAAATTTTATTTACACCTCGAGTGTAGATATATTTATGGTTTCAGCCCGTCAAACCGAGTTAGCTCCCCTTCTCTAGCTCCCTTGTCTTTTCGGTTGCTTTGCAGACGACGGACGAAAACTAGAAGGTGTTCTTCTTGTGTGCTTGGAATATTCGACAATATATCCTTTAACAATGAAGTTTTTCACCCGCCTCCGTCCCATTAGCCCCTCCTCACTTCCAGCTTGGGTAGTGTGATTGGATGATAATTGCGTAGTTTCTTTTTGAATTTCTGGTTCGTTTCCAGGTGACATCAGACCTATCGGTTGTGTTCCCAGCCTCCTTGGAGATCGGATGGGAGGTAGTGGCGCGTAGCCCCATTTCGTGGCTGATATATAGACATATATTTATTAAACCAGTTTACTAAAGTCTAAACACAGTTCTCTAATTTATAGTACGGTACACATTCTTTACCTTCGCGGTTTGTTTGATTGTACACCGCTTTATCACGAGTATAAACCGTCACACAGTGGCCTAAGATCTACGCCATTCAATGACTCTAATTAAAGTCATGTGCAATCAAACTTTTGCCTTTTCTACACTATGGTGGAAGGATCAAAGTGAGATAGGTCTTACTGCGTAATGATTCTGTTTGTGTACGGGTCTAATGTGTAACTTCATATTAGAATTAGATAATGCACAGTAACTTGTAATCAGTGGATTATCCATAATACATTCAAAAAACAGAACAGGATCGTTACATTCAAATAAAATATATAGCCGGATAAATATGTCCATGTCCGCCAGTAAAAACACATTCTAACAATGTGGTATGTACATGCCACGCACCCCAAATTTGCTCAGTTATGCTCATTAATCGTTTGTATTGCCATGTTATGTGTATATACGTTATATGTTTATTGGTGTTGTGTATATATTGGTTGCTCGCTCATAAATTTGCCCAGGCTGTTACGAAAGTACTTCAAATACACTCTGATTATTGTGAAACCCTTCTCTGATCTCATATTTTATAATACACAATATGGATAATTATCAAATTACTGCGGGTGTTTCATTCTCGGATACGATGTCCCATTTTCCTTTTTATAATGAGGATTATATTCCTGGCAACTTCAGCCCATCCAAATATGATAATGACAAGATAACCACAGCTTTCACCCTTAATCAAATTGACAATATGTGTTTTTAATCCTATCGATCTAAATGATATTGATCATAGCAAGTCAATCATAGATGATAATGACTATGAAATTTCTCACTGGAACGGTATTAACCTACATCAGTCCAACTATTATACTGATACATCATTTGCTGAAAATTCTAAAATCATAGAAAATGAAGACTCAGCTATGTCCCTGCTACACCTCAATGCTAGGAGCTTGCTAAAGCACTACTCTGAAATTACAGGATTTCTACACAACCTTAATCATGAATTCTCCATCTTGGGTTTCTCTGAAAATTGGTTAAATTCTGCCACTGAATCAATCGTTGACTTACCCGGATATAATCCATTTTTTCCTCTAGATGTAGAAAAAAGGGTGGTGGGTTATTTCTGTTGACAATATCATCCATTCTTGTAAAATTAGAGACGACCGTACATACATTGATGAAACTGGAGCATATGAATCTCTCTTTGTAGAACTGGAGCATTGCTCTAACAAATACCTTGTAGGACTATTCTACCGCCCTCCAAACAAGAACGTTTCTCATTTCAATGATTGTCTACTTCCCGTACTGCAAAAAAAAATACATAAAGAGAACAAAAGATGTGTGCTCATGGGAGACTACAACGTTGATCTGTTCAAGACAGAGTATCACGGCCCTTCGAAAGTTTTTTTGGAACTGATGAAATCCCATTATTTTTCCCCACAAATAACCAAACCCACACGTGTCCGATTTCGAACTGCTACTCTGATTGATAATATCTTGATTAATTTTCCTGAAAATAATTTGCTTTAAGGCATATTCCTGACTGATATAACTGACCACTTTCCCATCTTCCATATACTGCAAACCTTCTCTAAGAACACAAGATCTGCTATAACATTTTCCCACCGTAAAATCACTCCATCTCAAAAAAAATGTTTCATAGACAGAATCCGGAACACGGACTGGAAAGAAATCAGTGACGAAGAAAATGACGCCGATAAAGCCTTAACCACCTTCATGGAGAAGTTCAATCCAATATACAACGAGTGTTTCCCTATCGCAAGCTTTGAAGCACCTAAACAAAAACTCATTAAACCTTGGACTACTTATGCAATTCTGAATTCAATTCATGAGAAAAACCGGTTGTATCGCAAGCAGTTAATATACCCGTGTGAGAACACACGCACTAGCTATAGAAATTACAGAAACAAGCTAAATCATATCATTCGACTAGCCCGAAAAAACTATTTTGAATCCAAATTCAATGAAAATAACCAGGATATTAGAGGGACATGGAAAATAATGAATCAATTATTGAACCGCAAAAAATCTAAAAATCTCCCTCAATCATTCGTTATAAATGGAAGTGAAACCAGTGACAAAGATGAAATTTCGGTGTCCGGTATTATGGGTGAGTGAGTCAGTGAATAGGGTTTAACGTATTATACCTACCGCTTACGAGGCCGACGCTCTAACCATTAGACCACCGCGGTGCGGTCATTAGGGGTTAGATATAGGTGGGTATATGTGTGTAGGGATATATACGTCACATGAGAGAACAGCAACAACAAGTTTTTTTCATATAGTTTATTCTCTCCAATGTTACATCATACCCACGCTGGGAGAGCCGCGTTGGATATGTTTACAACTCAAGAAGACTGTTGTCCAATCAGAGGCCGCCATTTGCATCTGTCATATCCGTTCCTGTCCGTTAGATGTATTCTCTGCTGCTCTTGTCCAATCAGAAGTCTCCATTTCAGAAAGTTCCATCTTCGGCCATGTTCCCTCTGAACCGTTTGTTCTAATCGTCGTCGGGCAGGGCAGGATACCGTTGAGGCAAATTATCCTCAGATATTTGTTTGAGCATTCTGAGTATCTATCAGTGCATGGGTTGGGTACATTCATCCGATGGGAAGATCCTGTAATTTGGTTACGAAGAACGTAACATTGGTCACCCTTTCTACAACCCACTGGGTGTTAGCGCGCTGTTCAAAGGCCCATTCCAAGACGTCCGCTTGGTCCAGCACGGGCCGTAGCGACGCCCGGTTATTGATGGTAAACGGTTGGTCAAATACCCGGATGCTATTACTCCAGCAAAAGTATCGGACTGTCTCCTTATGCTGCAGCACATAACCAAACGCCAGATTTAATTTGAAGGACGTAGCTTGGTCATTGAATATGGCTTCCACGTAGCTGCGTAGACGGGCGAGGTTGGTCAGTCGGAAATTGTAGATATCTTGAATAGGGCGATGACGGTGGAAACAGTGCCGTATCATGGGCCAATGGCGCCGATAGATGTCACTCACTGGATGGGTGTCCTGTGAGAGATCGCTGGGAACATCCACCGTATCTTCCAGAAAATGTTCGTTGTTGTCAGGTGTATGAATGAGAACAGTAATGCTAGGGACCGACTGGATATCTAGGCTCCTCTGAACTGTGGGTATAGGCGCGCTCTCCGTGATCGCATCACCAGTGACATTCGTCTCCCGGGGCTCATCGTCACTAGGTCTGACCCTCATGGGTGCCTGTTCAGTGGGAAGTTGTCGCTCATACCGTGGTGACGGACCATGAATCCAACGTTGGTGCTGTCTTAGCTGACTGGGTCGTTTGAAGAGTTGACCACAGTCATTACATTGTTCCATCACTCCCTAGTGGAGTGAGCGTTCGTGGCGCAATAAGTATCTTCCCGAATAAATGACCGTGCGCAGGTTATACAAGCATACCGTGCACCATGTGGATGGAGGGCTCGTGTCGTCGCAAATCTTCTGGGCGAGTAAATGGCTTCTGGCAAGTTGTGCAAGAGAACATGTCGACTGTGGATCTGGAAATGTTGAATGCCTAACAATTCTGGCTCTTATATGGCAACATAGAAGTACCCGGATGTAGGCGCGGACGTCAGCGACAAGAACCCGGATGTACAAGAACCCGGGTGTACCCGGATGTAAAAGTCCCCGGGTTTAAAAGTGCCCGGATGTTCACGAATGTTCCACCATCCCGGACTTCTATCAGGCCCAGGTCCAGAAGCTATCATGTCCTGCATGTGAATACTCGGTCATATTGTGTGTGTGTATGCATGTATGTTTATGCATCTGTGTGCGTGTGCGTGTGTGGGTGTGTATATGTGTGTGTATGCGTCTGTGTGTGTATGGGTGTGTCTGTGCTTGCGAGAGTGTGTATCAGAAAATGTAAAAAATCCAAGATGGTCGCTTCGGTGACGTCACAGTGACGTCATTTTTAAAAACGACATTATTTGTCAGATTTTTCGAATTTTGTATTGATATCATATATCCACAAAAACTGCATGATAAATTAGTAAATATAATTGTGATGTGAAATAAAACAGTTTGAAGAAATATGTCGAAAAAATCATTTTTCTGGTATCCCAAGTGGTCGCCATCTTGATTTTACCCATGATCCTCCGCTCGGGGGGACATGCAAGTAGGCTCAAAATGACCCCCCCAAAAATAGACGATAAAGTCACGGAGTTTCAGTTATCCATGTCTTGTCGTTTCGGAGATAGCGCAGAAAGTTTGGTAGGGGGAGGGGGGAGCGGGCGAAATGCCCCCCCCCCCAGGCCAGGTAGGTTTAATTTAACCAACATTATGTCTTCCCATAGCATATATGTAGCCAACATGCGAAATATATTGGTATAACAACTGTTGTAAAGTCTCTAGGTTTCGATCAATGTAATTGCCATTTGGAAACGGATCATTTAAATTTATCTATGCTCATAGATCTCTTCAGTCTGGAAAGTAAATCCGTGCTGTCCTGCAGTGAACGTAGAAAGAGGATGTCTCCAGCAGCATATACATTGCTATTGCATTTTCCATTAGACTAATACTTCTATAAAGTTAAGAAGACATCTGAATGCAGGTACGTGTACCAAACAATTTTCAGATACCACCGCTCTATTCAATCTGATATCTCTCCCCCCCTCCCCCCGCCCCCACCGTAAAGGGTATTTAAAAAATATGGAGCCCAGCCCTTTTCTCTTGTTATGAAGCACAGCACCAATAAACAGACTAAGGAAATACATTATGATGATAAGGCGAGACCACTTCATTTTTTCGCCAAATATCCATGTACCGGTATAATCCATGTATAATACCCATGTACCGGTATAATCCATGTATAATACCCATGTACCGGTATAATCCATGTATAATAACCATGTACCGGTATAATCCATGTATAATACCCATGTACCGGTATAATCCATGTATAATACCCATGTACCGGTATAATCCATGTATAATAACCATGTACCGGTATAATCCATGTATAATACCCATGTACCGGTATAATCCATGTATAATAACCATGTACCGGTATAATCCATGTATAATAACCATGTACCGGTATAATCTATGTATAATACCCATGTACCGGTATAATCCATCTATAATATCCATGTACCGGTATAATCCATGTATAATACCCATGTAGCGGCATAATCCATGTATAATACCCATGTACCGGTACAATCCATGTATAATACCCATGTACCGGTATAATCCATGTATAATACCCATGTACCGGTATAGTCCATGTATAATACCCATGTACCGGTATAATCCATGTATAATACCCATGTACCGGTATAATCCATGTATAATACCCATGTACCGGTATAATCCATGTATAATACCCATGTACCGGTATAATCCATGTATAATACACATGTACCGGTATAATCCATGTATAATACCCATGTACCGGTATAATCCATGTATAATACCCATGTAGCGGTATAATCCATGTATAATACCCATGTAGCGGTATAATCCATGTATAATAACCATGTACCGGTATAATCCATGTATAATAACCATGTACAGGTATAATCCATGTATAATACCCATGTACCGGTATAATCCATGTATAATAACCATGTACCGGTATAATCTATGTATAATAACCATGTACCGGTATAATCCATGTATAATACCCATGTACCGGTATAATCCATGTATAATAACCATGTACCGGTATAATCCATGTATAATAACCATGTACCGGTATAATCCATGTATAATACCCATGTACCGGTATAATCCATGTATAATACCCATGTACCGGTATAATCCATGTATAATACCCATGTACCGGTATAATCCATGTATAATAACCATGTACCGGTATAATTCATGTATAATACCCATGTACCGGTATAATCCATGTATAATACCCATGTACCGGTATAATCCATGTATAATACCCATGTACCGGTATAATCCATGTATAATAACCATGTACCGGTATAATCCATGTATAATACCCATGTACCGGTATAATCCATTTATAATAACCATGTACCGGTATAATCCATGTATAATACCCATGTACCGGTATAATCCATGTATAATACCCATGTACCGGTATAATCCATGTATAATAACCATGTACCGGTATAATCCATGTATAATACCCATGTACCGGTATAATCCATGTATAATACCCATGTACCGGTATAATCCATGTATAATAACCATGTACCGGTATAATCCATGTATAATAACCATGTACCGGTATACTCCATGTATAATACCCATGTACCGGTATAATCCATGTATAATACCCATGTACCGGTATAATCCATGTATAATACCCATGTACCGGTATAATCCATGTATAATACCGATGTACCGGTATAATCCATGTATAATACCCATGTACCGGTATAATCCATGTATAATACCCATGTACCGGTATAATCCATGTATAATACCCATGTACCGGTATAATCCATGTATAATATCCATGTACCGGTATAATCCATGTATAATACCCATGTACCGGTACAATCCATGTATAATACCCATGTACCGGTATAATCCATGTATAATAACCATGTACCGGTATAATCCATGTATAATACCCATGTACCGGTATAATCCATGTATAATACCCATGTACCGGTATAATCCATGTATAATAACTATGTACCAGTATAATCCATGTAATAATTGATTAGCATCACAGACTGATTTTTCTCTATGCCGAAAAGTCCAAAAAAAAAACAAAAAAAAAAAACACGGGATACTAGAGTTTTTGGACATCGAATTTTTGTCTCTTATTATTAAATAAAGAGAATACTCGAATTCAGTTTCAGGCACCATGAAACTCACGTTCACCCGGAAATTTCCCAGATTTCGGGACGCCGGTGTCAATCTATGCAGGAAATGGTGTTAAAAAAACTGTGCACTGGGTTTAATACTTTTAATATTAATGTCACTCTTCCAAAAATCGACATTCGTGGTCCGATTCTCTCGATTCTACGACCGAATTGCCTCTTGGAAAATGTCTTTTAGGCACTGGAAAAGATCGAGAACAAATACAGGCACTCACAATAATTTGGAAGAAAAATCTGGGCGAATTATGCACGGATTAGATCATCAATGGAGACTAACGAACGAGAGGAGAAGAACGGTCGAGCTTCAACCGTACACGCCGCAACAAGACATGGGGAGCATGTGATTTCGCAACTAACTTCTTGATCGGAATTCGGACTGATTTCTTTTACTGGAATGAATTGGGGGCGCGCCTATTTTCAAGCGTAACGCAGCATCATAATCTATCATTACAGACTCTTAACATCATGGCATGTCTTCAATCCTATTCGTTTGATATGTCGATATGCAAAATAAAAAAAATCCTTATATATCATAAAAAAAAATCAAAAAAATAAGAAATAAAATAAAAAAAATCATGCTCTCTAATATATCGGAAAGGAATGCCGAAATTCGAACATAAATCCAAGCCTATGCGATTTTGTCTATTTGAATGTGACAGATTACAGACTAATTTGAATTTTGAGCAATAAGATGTGTTGTGATTATGACAAGTATCGAATATGATGATGTGTGATGTAGGAAACTAGAACGTCCTTGCTGGGAAACGGTTCAGCCGTTCCCATCAAACAGCCCCAAAACTTGACAAGCTCTGGAAATCCCCGACCAGATATTGTTGCAACATAGCGGAAAAAATACTTGATCGGAAGGAGGAAAGGTTAAGTTTGCCTCATTAATGAGTTCACATGCTGCCTTGTTCTGTATGAATAATTACATCGAGCAAAAGGTGTACTATACTTTCCGTCTATTCAAAATTCAGCGTAGGGCTTACTAACTCTAGTAATCGAGCTGTAATTTGCTATACCGTACCTTGTGTAAGAAAAACATGGAATCCGAATGCAGGGTAATTTGGTGTGTAACAGTTGACAAGGACACGGTCAAGTATTTTGTCCGCCATTTTGCCACCGTATCTCGTCGGGGATTCACAGAGCTCAACATACGCTATTCACGTAATGTGATGTAATGTGTTCTGTCAGTAGGCCTATCGAACAAGGCAAGGTTCATCAGAAAGATATTTTCTTTCCCTAATCACCGTGGACTGATTAAAATATTCTATACCTGTAGTTGACACTAAATAAGGAAAATGGTCAATTCTGATCGGCTCCACAAAATCTTTTTCCATGTGTTTTTATCAACACATGCTGCAAACTATCAAATGCACTCCGAGGAATTCAATGAACACTATCGTTGATTGTGTATCAGATCTTTTATTTACATGCAAATGGAATACATTTCGGGACAGGAAACGTGACGCTCGTGAAAAAAACAATGACATGAAGTGGCGTGTCTTGGGACATTTCCTGAAGTGATTGACTGAAAATATACTTGAATGGAATCGACTATAAATGGTGATTATGCAGCATATACAGAGCCATATCTTACACGTATCTATTCTCTGCACATAGCTTACATGTAGGCCTACATAAAAGAAAGTTTAAACAAAGTTAACATGGGAGAAACAGTATATTCAATTAACATTGTTTCCGCGTGAGTGTATTACCACTACTGAAGAATAAGTTAGTAACCGATACAGTTACCTATACTATTAAAAGCAATTTTCCTAAGCCTACCAGGGATAAACTTCCACTGTGCACAAAAGTGAATAAACACTTTTTTGTTCATATGAGATAATTATTTCCTAATGCACTATGGAGTATCTTTGGAGAAAATAGCACGAAGAAAAATTCGAAAAATCTGTCGTGTTGCATGAGGAGGGAACACTCAGTCCGTTCGTTGATAGACTCGGTCGTTTCGCGACCTCGGTACACAACTCGCACGGGCTCGGGCGATAACTACTACTTAAACTGCTATTACGAAACACACATTCTAGTATCATTTATTTTCACACCCCATTTAAAGTTGTAACGAGAAGAATCTCTTATCATGACCTTCACTGTAAAACAAATATACCTACATGTAATTTAGCTTAAATATACAAATCAAATACCGGGAGCGTCACTCCGAATACAAAAGCTAAAAGCCACTGACAATGTTTGCCCTCTTCTGAATAAACAAAAGGTCATCCATGATGAAACTTGCCTCCGCCTATCTCACAGGCACTCTGCTTAAACCATATATGATTCCATACCGCAAGTGTTTTACCAAATAATATTATTACATATAAAGAAGGAAGCCCAGGTGACATCTAATTTCAAAAGGCCGCACTCAAAACCTTTGTGAACCCACTGTTGTTGTTGTTGTTGTTGTTGCTGTTATTGGAGACAATGACTCAAAATGACAAAGCCTTGAACGTTATTCTCATTAGAGGGTTGATTATTAGAGCAGATTTTACCCAACATTTTTCAAATAATTTCTGAAAATATCGACTTGCTCAAGTCCCACACATGCAAAATTTAACGGCAAAATCTTAATGGGCCTCTCTAAATCAAGTAGTAATTTTTATATGTTGGGTAATTCGGGGTGGGAGCAACGTGGGAAAAGAGAACCCAGAGGGAGATAGGCTAATTCAAAAACTGCGATATGACCATTGTAGGTAAAGTACTGGGACGAAAGTTCACGCTATTGTTGGAATAGTCTTGAAACTTATTGGTACTTGTTAACATTGTTCGTAATTTTGAACATTAACAACGTTTTAGCATGCGCCTATCTGCTGCAGTGTGGACTCGTCCACTGTGTGGATTTCGGGCAGGCGACTTGCAGGTTGTGTTTGCTTTGATAAGTTAATGGGCCAACGCCTTTTTTGTCGGGTATATTATAAGGGTGCCGACTTTTATTTAGAGGAGCATATATTCCTTTGTATGAATAATCTCTCACAATTCTGCCGTTTGTGGTGTAGTAAAATAGAGACAATTGCTTGTTTACTGCGCTAAAACATGTGAGATAGATCGCGATGCAATAGGACCAAACTTAGATTAATCGTATTTCATCGAGATTTATCCTACTTGTTTTACCGCAGCAAACAAGCAATTATTTCTAAATTGTCTCTCCTGTACGAGTGGGTTGCGGTATGTTTGGAAAGGTGAACCTGAACCACTCACCAACAGGATAGGATTGACATAAGGATTCCAATACTGGTTTAATCAACATGTTCAACAGTTAATGTTATAACATCAAAGTAGATACAAATAAATTTATCTTATGCACGGCTATAGTGTGTCCCAACCTATAACCGAATCCAAGTCTTTTTTGATCAACAATTATTTCGAAATAAAAAATGCAAAAAAAAACAACAAAATATATATATATATATATATATAAAGCTAGAGCCAGTATTAGGTGGACCAACCCTAAAATCCAGCATTAAGTAGACATTTTGCATATCTTTAAATAAGGCCTCTATCTGATGGCAGATTGCCTTTCCTATGTATTTAGGATCTTGAGAGAAACATACTACAAGCTTTAAGAAAAATTATTAAAATTATAAAATATACAAAATATATGGTCTGCTTAAAACCTGTATACACAAACACAGCATTAAGAGGACCATCACCTAATTACCAGCATTAAGAGGACCATTAATTATATGCCAGCATTAAGAGGACCATGATGTATATATGGCATCACGAGCATGAGAAATGGAAAAAATAATATTTTAATGATCGAATACGACGTTACAGCTTAATTTTGCGCAAAATTTTCAAAATCCATCAAATTGAATTTAAACGATGCTGATTGATGAAAAAATGGACTCAAAAGTGGTAGTATTCCCCATAAAGTTGTCCGGTATATAGGACTATATGCTCGAGAATTAAGAGGACCAGTATGCATTTTCCAGCATTAAGTTGCCATATATATATATATCATTGTATGCTCCAGTATTAAGAGGACCAGTATGTATTTTTGAGATTTAAGTCACCCAATATATATGACTAGAGGCCTATATCCTCCAGTATTAAGAGGACCAGTATATATTTTTCAGATTTAAGTCACCCAATATATATGACTAGAGGCCTATTTCCTGCAGTATTAGGAGGACCAGTATGTATTTTCCAGATTTAAGTTACCCAGTATATATGACTAGAGGCCTATCCTCCAGTATTAAGAGGACCAGTATATGAGGTTATTATACAATGTTGAATCCAATGTGGAGTTTCATTGTACGAGTCTACGTTGGGTTGAAAGTCCGTATTGGACGAGACGCCGCTGGGATACACACGCCGCAGGTGTCGAGTCCAATACGGACTTTCAATCCAACGTAGACGAGTACAATAAAAGCTCCATATTGGATTCAACATTGTATAATGACCTGTTTATTATACATCGAAAGACAAAACCATGACAGAGTTAAAACTTTCGTTTATTACTGATAAAGTTACAAAGCATAACTACATAAAACTACACACATGAATACTTCGATTGTTAATTTCGCTTTTTTGAAATATGACAATCAAGTTAAAGAATACATTTAAAGATGTAATCAGCCTCAAATCTAGGCTGAAATCGATGTCTCTCAAACTCCACGAAAGTGACATATGTTACGATAGGTACAAAATGAAACACACTTGACCACAACAAACTAAACTTGTTTCTACCATTCACGAGAAAATAGAAGGATTTGGTCTTTGAAAATAAACAGCATGGCATGCCGTTTATTTTTCCACGGCCGTGTCAACAAGCGTACACGTGTGGTGCATTCCATCAACGTATGCTAAGCACGAGCCGTGACGTTATCCCATTGATGCAGCATTCAAATTCGTGAGCGTCGCTACGTCACTCAACGTCACGCAGTGACGTCATTTTCCTTTCCGCGTACAACACACTCAATGGCGAAACATTGAGTGTTGAGGCTGATTACATTTTTAAATGGATGATATATATTATGCTTTGATTTTTCATTTTCTGTTTTTTTTCCAAAATATTTACATTTGTTATAAATAGTACTATATTTAGAAGAATTATTTCATAAAATATTCAGGAAAATATGTATAATATATTCGAGCATCCTGTCTATCGCTGTCACTAGTGTCTGACCGACTGTCAGAAGCAGATGACACTGTGACGACACTGGGACATGTACATATAACCTGAGTTACCCCCCTTTGAAAGAATCCAATACGCAGTCTTGACGAGTCCAATAACACTTTCTGACGAGTCCAATAGCACTTGCTCGCGGATCCAATACGGTTCTTGGTACTGGACCGACACGTGGTACAAATAAACGGTTTTCATTGGATTACAAAATTATATGTATAATAATGTATTTTTCAGATTTAAGTCACCCAATATATATGACTAGAGGCCTATATCCTCCAGTATCAGGAGGACCGGTATGTATTTTCTAGATTGAAGTTACCCAAAATATAGGACTAGAGGCCTATATCCTCCAGTATTAGGAGGAGCGGTATATATTTTCCAGGTTCAAGTTACCCAATATATAGGACTAGAGGCCTATATCCTCCAGTATTAGGAGGACGGGTATGTATTTTCCAGATTGAAGTTACCCAATATATATGACTAGAGGCCTATCCTCCAGTATTAGGACCAGTATGTATTTTCCAGATTTAAGTTACCGAATATATAGGACTAGAGGACTATATCCTTCAGTATTAGGACCGGTATGTATTTTCCAGATTGAAGTTACCCAATATATATGACTAGCGGCCTATTTCCTTCAGTATTAGGAGGACCAGTATGTATTTTCCAGATTTAAGTTACCAAATATATATGACCAGGGGCCTATATCCCTCCAGTATTAGAAGGGCCAGTATGTATTTTCTAGATTTAAGTTACACACACGTTTTCCCCAAGCTGTAACCATGATGGTCCGGCATTGGTACCAACATGGTCCACTATAAATTGGTAAACATTTTGTTCACCGCCAATGTCGAGATAGATGTATGGGTGCCAACGATGTACCGATATAAATGGTACTAGTACATCATGGTGTGGTAAACATTTGGACCGATATATGGTTTCGTTTTGATAGCCGCAGTTTAGTATGCAAATCGTGTTTTCAATTATTCCTGGTAACAAAAACAATATTGTGAGACTGTTGTCGAAAACAAATGCTCCGCTGGAAGTGGATTTCCACCAAATTGAATTCAAACGATGCTGACTGATGAAAAAATGGACTCAAAAGTGGTAGTATTCCCCATAAAGTTGTCCGGTATATAGGACTATATGCTCGAGAATTGAGAGGACCAGTATCCGTTTTCCAGCGTTAAGTTGCCAAATATATATATCATTGTATGCTCCAGTATTAAGAGGACCAGTACGTATTTTTCAGATTTAAGTCACCCAATATATATGACTAGAGGCCTACATCCTCCAGTATTAAGAGGACCAGTATGTATTTTTCAGATTTAAGTCACCCAATATATATGACTAGAGGCCTATATCCTCCAGTATTAAGAGGACCAGTATGTATTTTTCAGATTTAAGTCACCCAATATATATGACTATAGGCCTATATCCTCCAGTATTAGGAGAACCGGTATGTATTTTCCAGATTTAAGTTACCCAATATATACGACTAGAGGCCTATATCCCTCCAGTATTAGGAGGGCCAGTATGTATTTTCTAGATTTAAGTTACACACACGTTTTCCGCAAGCTGTAACCATGATGGTCCGGCATTGGTACCAACATGGTCCACTATAAATTGGTAAACATTTTGTTCACCGCCAATGTCGAGATAGATGTATGGGTGCCAACGATGTACCGATATAAAATGGTACTAGTACATCATGGTGTGGTAAACATTTGGACCAATATATGGTTTCGTTTTGATAGAGGCAGTTTAGTATGCAAAGCGTGTTTTCAATTATTTCTGGTAACAACAACAATATTGCGAGGCTGTTGTCTGAAAACAAATGCTCTGCTGGAAGTGGACGTCCGTAGAGGCCTGGGCATCATCAAAGAAGTTCTGTGGTTGTTTTTAACCAACCGCAGTGTCTTCCTGATCGTCTTCAACCAAAAGGTAATTTGGAGTGTCTAAACGATCCTTTTCACGGAACTTGCAGATTCAGAACACAGGGCTAAGTAGCACTGTTTTGTCAGAGATTTTTTTGAAAATTTAAAATTAAATCTTTTTAATTTTTTTTTTTTTTTTAATATCTTGGAAACACTAAATTATTATATAGCTTACTATAATACTGATACATGGTCATATTCTAAAGCGCGAGCCCGTTTTGCCGAGCATGGAAAATTACACTTTATAGAACGTACCCGAATACACAGACCAGGTTAATAACATGGCCTCGAAAATGACGTGGAGAGAAAACACCAACTTTTTTTAAATCGGTCTAGCGATCGAACCAGTGCACGAAATGCGCCAAAGTTGTATGCCATTGAACGAGGACATCCTGTAGCTTATGTTGACGTGTCATTATCCCAAAAACTGTTACTAATTATCACTGTACATCCAGATGAAGTCCGATGTTACACTAAATTTTCTTTAGTCGGACAAGATCGTGGCCAGAAATTGTCAGTGTAAACCGCACTGAACAGGCAGTTTTGGCCAGTGCGGTTTACACTGACATTTTCTGGCTACGATCTTGACTGACTGAAGAAAATTTAAAAAAATTTAATTTTAAATTTTCAAAAAAATTTCTGACAAAACAGTGCTACTTAGCCTTGTGATTCAGAACAGAGTTTAATAAGTCCTCCGAAAGAATAAATCGGCCGTACGGACAAACTGCAGGCCTGTGTGCGAACAAGCCCAGATATATGTGATGGAAGAACCTATTTTCAAATCAGTCAAAATTACGTAAAACCGCCACAAAGCAGATTCCCCCCCCCCTTCTCCTCCACCCCTTTCACAGACACACATGATTGGGGGTTAGATACGCTACTGTTCTGCAATGGAATTTTATCCAATCTTGTCAGGAAAGTATCCTTTATTAGAGAGCCCACAAACCCCCAAATAGGCAGTAGTTCAGACAATGCACCCCTCCCCCTCCGAACCCACAAATGTCACAATAGAGGGGATTGCTGTGCTCCCATACAACAAAGACCAGCAGTGGCGCCCATTATTCAATGCAATCAGCCCAATACATCATTTTGAATGGCTTATGAATTCACTATATTTCCACAAACAGCACAGTTAAAACACTTAAAATAATGGTAGTGTCCATCTCAATAACTTTATTTGGAAATTTAGAGCAGAACAATAGGTTATATAAAGGCATTTCCCAAACAGCACATATAGTCTTATGTGTGAGAAATAGTCATCTCAAGGGTTGGTTGTTCGAATACTGTCAGATATACTGCAATCACTATCAGTATATATATTTTAAGCTCACCTAAGGCCACTATCAGTATATATATTTTAAGCTCACCGAAGGCCACCCACAATAAAATTTGTGTTTCCAGTAACCAACTTTAGAAAAATTGGGTAGGTAGGTAGGCTGGCATGTCACACTTACTGTCTGTCTTTATCGTTAATGAGGTAGGTCAGATACACGGTAAGACTGAGCCTGGGACGATGTGTATCCATTCGCAGCCTACTTTTGGCAACTGCAAGAGGGAATTTCCTGAAATCAATACCACACCATCAATACTACTGAACCATGGGTTATCTCCCTTTGACCAAGGCAGGAGTTTTCTAATAATTCACGTACCAAATCAACATAACCTGATGTTGTGACCAATTCTCAACCTGTAACCACCTGGGTTATCTATACACGGTAAGACTGAGCCTGGGACGCTGTGTATCCATTCTCAGCCTACTTTTGGCAACTGCAAGAGGGAATTTCCTGAAATCAATACCACCCAACTTCGTCAGTCTTGTCTTGAAATTACTTTGACTTCACGAAAGTACAGATTATTTTCCTGAAATTTCCAAATAACATTTTGGAGTTGCCAATTTTCATCATTGACTGACAGGTTAACTGATGCAATACTTCCTGCATATGGAATAAAACTCTGAAACTGTTTGGAAGTAATTGTCCTCATTTGTCTTTTTAATCAAACTACAAACTATCAATCACCACCAACGTCTGCCTCGAATTCTGACCAGTCACTCGAATAAATTGTATCACCTACTAAATATAGGAGAATGCATAGGGGATAGATATGGCCGAAAATAAAAAAAAATTGTTTCTGGTCAGCTTGTGTCATACTGAACCATTGGTTATCTCCCTTTGACCAAGGCAGGAGTTTTCTGATAATTCACATACCAAATCATCATAACCTGATGTTGTGACCAATTCTCAACCTGTAACCACCTGGGTTATCTATACACGGTAAGACTGAGCCTGGGACGTG